>RJWM01001147.1:18076-67385 GCA_004363535.1 Dasyprocta punctata
TTTTTTTTTTTTTTTTTTTTTTTTTTTTTTTTTTTTTTTTTTTTTTTTTTTTTTTTTTTTTTTTTTTTTTTTTTTTTTTTTTTTTTTTTTTTTTTTTTGAGACAGGGTCTTATTATGCAATTTCAGGCTGACCCTGAGCTGGTCTCAAACTTGCAATAATCCTCCTGCCTCAGCCTCCTGAGTTCTGGGATTACAGGCCTGCATCACCTAGCTGGCCAAAATGTTTCCTTAAAACCCAGGACCTCCTCCCTCCACCAAATACTACTAAACTATAGAATCACACATTATCATTTAGCTTTAAAGTAATACAATGTAAAAATAAAATTTAACATTTATTTATAGTTATTACAACTTTTTAGCTACTTTGAAAATGTTCTTGTTAAATATTTTCAATCAGTGAGTTTAGAATGAACTATGTAGAAGAATTATGTTTTATGAAAACAAGTTGATAGGGTTTTCTGTACTCTTTAATAAAGTAATAACATTTTCCTAATGAGCAAAACATCACATGTTATGTTAAGTTAGAATCTATGTAGAGATAGACAAAAAATACTTGACATTGAATATATCTTAGGAATTCAGAAAACATGGTTACATTTAGAAGGCAGTAATATGGTAGACAATTTCTAATCTTTTCAGATCAAATGATATTCGAATATATAAGTAAAACATAAAGTTCAGTTGATAAAAATCTCTTAACCATCCTTTTATTTAACTTGTCATCTGTACAGCTAGTTTCATTTATTCACATTCAAATCTTGACAAAAATAATTATTTTCACTACAAAAGATCAAATGTTTAAACTCTCAAATGAAATCTACAGTATTTTAACTCCTGTAGGTTACTTTCACTGATTTCCCACTTTTTAACATTTTTAACATATCTATAGAGAAATGAGAGACTTGATTTGAATCTTTTTTTTTTTTTAGTACACGTTTGTAGTATATAATGTTTACATTCCTCGTGGGGAGCTGGTACATGTATATCTTAATTCCATTTTTTCATTCCCTCTGCCTTCCCTCCCTCCATTCTGGGTCCCCTTCCTTTTTGTATATTTTTGCAATACTGATATATTCCTTTTGTGGGGTTGGTAAATGTATCTAACACATATACACACTAACATCCAAAGTGGTTCCATGGTTACATTGACCTAGAGTGGTTAGGAAATCTTCCTGAAGAAGACAGGCTTGAAGGGAACCTTAATCTACAAATCATTTTTAAATAAATGGGATTGCAAAGGTATTCTGGGAGAAGTTAAGTAGATCAATGACAATGATAAAAATACAGAAACAAGCATTTAATAGTACTATGAAATCTTTGCCATAAAATGAAGAGAAGATGACCTTGGATGTTTCTTTACCTTTTTTCAAGAATGTATGGGATAGGAACTGACACTCGCACACTAAAAACATTTTTGGAAACATAGAAATTACTGGAACCTCTGGGACATACTTGATATTATGAGGAGTTAAATATGTGGGATAGGCTTCATATAAAGAAATACAAATGAGAATAAAATAAAACCAAGTAATTTACTCAACAGTGCTTCTCAAACTATAGGTACAGCAGATTCTCCCAGAGGGCAGTTAAAATGCAAATCACTCCTCATCCCGCATCTCACATTTCTGATTTAATAGTTTTGAGATGGAACCTGGGAGTGTGTGTTCTCACTAAGTTCCCAGGTATTACTGATATACCATACTTTGGAAACTACTGTACTAGGAGCATCTTTGTACACATTTTGAAGATTCTGATGGTGAAACAGAGGAACTGAACACTGCAGTGAGGAGCAGTCATTATGTGAGAGAACCAACAGATGGGAAGAAGGTCAGGGTGACAGCTGTTCCTGTAAGGTTTTAAGACAAATTTCAGACAATTTAGTTTTGAGCACTTGTTAGTTTTATTACACACCTGCTACAGAGGCTTGGAGGGGGAGTCTCTCCAAGGGCAAAGATTTCTCTCTTTAGAAAAGAGATCATAGGAGAAAAAGTGTTTATGTGGTCATTGATACAATATATACAAAAAGGAAATGAAGTCTGCTTAGGGATCTTTAGACCCTTCATTGAGAGCTGGATAGGTGAGTAGCATTTTAGCTGATGCCTAGATCTGATTACAATTCATCAGAAAAATGCTTATGCATTCTCTCAGAAATAATCATTTCTTCCCAGATGAGTTCATTAACAGCAAACACATAAAGCTTCTTCCTCAGCCCGGGTTTGAAACTTTGTTTAAAATATATGACACCTAGGGATGCTGGGTCCTGGAGTCATAGAGGAACTGATGAATAGGCAAGTGAATGAGTGAACGAACAAATGAATGAATGAATGAATGAAGTATGTAAGCATGGGGAGACTAGAATTGATGATTATTGGTTTTAAATTTTTGTTAACTGCATTTTTTTTTTACTGTAGCCTATTTAAATATTGATTTATCCTCAGAAGTTCAACTGTGTTGCCCTGAGTATGGGAAACGATACTTCTCTGTAGGTAGTTATACAACACCTGGGTTGTTATTTAGCATTTTGCTCTTGTAGTAAGAGCGATAGCAAGGTAAAACCTCCAACTTTGAGAATAAGATTAAATTCTTCTGTCCTGTTACCAAGTTTAAATTGCATGAAAAGCTTTCTATGCATTGCAGAACAGTTCAAGAGGACAGGTGAAGTGCGAGGAAATAAAGCAGGGAACAGGTGGTTAGCAGTGAGCTGTACGAAAACACAAGAATTAACTAGGAGTTGTTTTTGACCATTGTCTAGAGAGTGCAGATTCGCTGACAGGATATCAGCAAAAGTCAGGTAGGTGTTGGGGAAATATTAGAGCAGAAAACACACATCGGTTTTCTAATAAACTACAAAATAAATATTAAGTGGAGAGTTCTTTGTTTCCTAGTTGCATCAGTATGCTTCAAGAAACATTGAAAAGAATATTGGGAAAACTCAACAAATTGCAACACCAAACGTTTATCAAATGCCAAATATTTACAGAGTTTCTTATTCAACAATTGGGAAAGCAAAACCATTTACCAAGTGGCTACAAAGAGTAACTTAAGTCATTTTGCAACCATAGAAATCTACCATCCTTACAAATGAAGAATGTGGAAAAATGCTTCTCTGAGCTCCTGTCAAAGCTAGAGTTTAACTGTTTGCAGTCTGTCTTTGAAGAAGCATTATCTTATGAAAAAAAAAAAAAAACCCTGAAGTTACAAATGAAGATTAAAAATTGTAACTGTGGGGCAAGGATCAAAAACTATTTCTGAAAAGGATTAAATAATACAATTTTTTTAGGATTTTCAAGCTCTACACTCTCCATCATGACTACACAATATTGCCATTGCAGTGCAAAAAGAAATGAAGTTGTCCTTGTTCGAGTGAAACTTTATTTACAAAAACGGGCTGTGGGTAATTCGGGCCTGCAAGCCATAATTCTATGATTCCCTGTTACAGGATGGCTGGTACAGCCACTACACTTCTTAATGTGTAGAGAGCTGTTGAATTTTACTATCCCCAAAATGAGATTATCCCTGCAAAAGCAAAATTTTGGTTGCTAATCCTTAGGCAAATAAGAGACATTTGAAGCACATTTCCAAAAGATGGATCTTTCTCTTCAGCTTTCAATGGACAGGACAAGTTTCATTATGGTGGAATCTGGGCACTTACTGACTCCAAGGGAGAAGTGTTTCATTCACCTAAGAATGTCCTCATGCAGTCTTTTGTCTTCCAGTAGTCCGTGTCCCACTTGCACATTAAATCACACATCTGAAACATACACTTTCTTCTAAGCCCCAATCTTCGCTGTTGGCTCAAGTTCTGGCCTTTTTATTTTGATCTGCTCTTTCAAAGCAACTCCTTCATTTATCTCCTAAACAGATGTTGCAGTCAGGTACCTTATGCCTAGCTCCAAAGATTGGCATATGGCTCCATCTAACCCACTGTCACCTTATGCATGAATCCGCAGCTTGTGAGGCTGGAGTAAGAAGCTTTCTGGCAGGCAGCCGAGGCCCTGGGGATTCAGCACTGCAGCTCCTATAATGTGGTGAAGCTCCAGGGGAGCGGAGGAAAGGCAGCCAATATTAGGCTGCCAATTTTGGGGTTTCACAGCATTCCCGTGGGAGTCCTTTTGTTTTCTTCCCTGTATCCAACTTGAATTGACTGAGGAAGGGAAAGGACTATTGAATAGAGGTCTCACATTTCCCTTCTAACTTTGTTCTATAGGAAACGGGCCACACACAGCGTGGGCAAAAGGAAAGGCAGCCAGAAGGACCTCCGGCCCCCTGATCTTTGGATCCATCATGAAGAAATGGAGATGAAAAATATCGAGAAGCCATCAGGCACTGACCCTGCAGGAAGGGACTCCCCCATCCAAAGTTGCCAAGACCTCACGCCAGTCAGCCACAGTCAGTCAGAAACCCAACTGGGGAGCAAAAGCACCTCTCATTCTGGTAAATATCATCCCACTGACATCAGGGAAAAGAACCCCAGGAGCCAATTTTCCATTCCTTCTGTTATGGAGATAACCTCCCAACTTGCATGATATTAATAATTTAAATAATATGGTATAATTTTGGTTGATTAACCTATTACACATAACATTCTCCATCATCCTGTTGCCTGTCTTTTATAATTTTGATGATTACTGAAAGTTCTGTTAGAATTCAGACAGTTTAGAAATATTGAAATGAGAAGCCAAAATGAATTGGTTGTTTTTGTGAAATCTTGAACAAAAATCTTGTCAGGGCAATCAAGTTTGAAGTTACCTGTATATTTTTTCCAGTTTTTAATCTCTGTAGATAATCAGAAGTTTTTTCTAAATTTTTTGTTGATTTTTTTAAATTCAGATCAGGGCCACTTGAAAGATGAAGAAATGAAGTAGTCTGTTATTTGGGCCTTCATTACCATAGCCAGCAATTGTAATAATCAGACAATCACTTTACATGTCCACTAATTTGATAGTTTAAAAGCTCTTGATGTACAAAGGGATCTGAATCCTTTGGTCCATGAGAGTGATGATTGGGTGTTCATGCTGTATACATGAGATGTGACTCCCTCAAACCTTGTTATAATGTCAGCACATTACACATCTGATGTAAAAGAAACAAACAAACAAAAAAATCCAAAGGGATCTGAAAGAGAAAACCTCTTGTCCAATGAGTTACTTCAGGACAGCCAGTATCCAACAGTCACTGAGAATTCTACAAAATAATTATAAGATGTTTTACTTTATATTGGCACATATTATCTAAGCGCCTATGAGAAGTAGAATAATCACTCAAGAATCAGAAATCCCTTGGACTACTTGTGGTGTGATTATAGAATAAGTAGCTGGTCTTTTAAACTAAATTACAATATTTTAATTATTTGTGTAACTGATTTAATGGGCTTTGTCAGTTCTAAATTATATAAACAAAGACTTTAATTGCTAGTTTCCAGCCATGGATTGTTGAATATTCCTTTCCTAGCCTTTAAATGATGTCTCAAGCAGATTCTGTAACTTTCCTTTCACTTTTACTCATTAAAGAGCAGTCTAGTCATATTGAAAACAGTAATCTAAAAATTAAATTAAAATATTCCTGCCTCATCACTGATTAGATTTTTGGATCTGGGAACTGGGAGTTACCATTTGTTTTTAAAATCCCTCATCCCTTGGAGAGGTGGAATTATGGCAGAATAGTAAATTCAGTATGTTTTGGAAACACCTCACCATCTTTTACTTTACCCCTCTATTACTTCTAGGCTTATTATAGAAAAGGGATATTGTGAAGAAGAGGTTATGGAGAAAAATAAAGGACTCTTTGAGGTTCTTTACTGCTTTTCTGGACCTGAGAGGTAGCTCTTGAGCAGTATCCAAATTCTGAGTTTCTTAGGAAGCACAAGGATGAATTCTTTATGTGATCCTAGAGCATTTCTCCACTGCCCAGTTCCATGCTATGAGACACCAGACCAGGACTGATAACCTCTTAGCAGGCACAGCTCTCCCTGTCAGTCTCATGGGGCCGCTAGTGGTTTATGAAACATGAATTCCAAGAAGAGGACTCAAGCTTGACCAACTTTTCATCTGCTGCTTGACTCATGATAAACTCATTTTTTCCAGGTGCAAGGGTAAGAGACCTTATATTCTGCCACTAGCCCTCTCTTGCCTTCCTCTCTTCAACTGCCTTTCTGTTTAGATGGAGAGAGGATAGACCAGCAAGCTTGCTCCTTGTTCCCTGAGCAGGCTTCCACCTGAAAAGCAAATGACTTTTAAAAGTGGTTTGTCTTGTGCTTTTATTCTTAAGTGGACACACAGGGCAGAATTACCTTCTCACTGGAAGACATCAGCTGAAATAAAATTGCCTCTCTGAATTCAAAGAGTTTTGTCAGTAACCCCTATGATACTTTGTGTACATTTTCCCTTTTTCTTTCATATACTGAGATAATAGGTGGGGGCATTCATACTGGTTTTGATGTCCTACAACAAGTCCTAAAACAGGTTGAACCCCAAATGATGGATGTTTTCTTTAGAATGAAAGGTTGTTTGTCTATATTTGCTGCAATTTGAGGACTCAGTTGGAAACTTTGTAGTAACAGATAGCTGCCCTCAAAACCCTGCAAATTATACCTTGCGTTACATTGTGTATGTTCTTAAAGAATAAGTGTCAACATCTGTAAACAGAATTAGTAAGAAGCATTGTAGTTAATGATGCGTTTTTGAGTAGGCAATAATTATGAAAGAAAAGGTTGCTCCAATGTAAGTTCAATGGTAGGTATTTCGATGCATTATAGTACTTAATTTTCACAATATACTTTGATATCAGTGTTATCATCCTCCTCATAAAGGCAATGAAGCAACCAAAATTAAGATAGTTTAAGTAACATGCTCAAGAGTTTAAGTTTGTATTGGCCAGCCAAGACTTAAAATCCTTTTAACTGAATCTATGATGTGATCTAATTCCTACTAGTTTATGTAATACTTTTTATAGATGTGCTGATCCTGCTTTCTGCCCATGAAATTAGTTCTTTGGAGAAACCAAAATTATTTTACGATATCTGTACTTTAGTTATGGGGGAAAATGTTGAATAATAGCTCACTTAAATTTTTAATGAACTTTTTCTTTTACCCATTTCATCCTTCTTTCCTGTACCTAGTATTGAAGTTATTTTAACAAGTATCTACCTTATTACCTAACCACTACAGTAGAGCACCCTACTGAAACAACCAGGAACTGAGATGGCAAAGTTACCATTTTATGAGACATCTTTTCTACATGTAGTGGATTTCAAAATTCTTCTCTCCATGTAAATACAATAATGGCGAGAGTTCACCTCCATGACTTAGAGATAGAATTTGCTTTCCTAAAATGAATTCCTAGCATTAGGCTACTGCAGCAAAACAGCAGGAATGGTCCCTTCTGTTTCTGAAGCATGAACAAGTAAACATTAACATTTTTGTATTTGGTAGTATTTGACTTTTTGTATAAAAAAAAAAGATGTTATGTTTAGCAAATAATATCTTTGAAAAGACTACATAACAGATAAGGGCCAATTTTATCAACACTTAACTTGGTTTTTGTTTTTTGGGGGGTTTCTTTTTGTAATTTCTTTTTCATAACTGCAATATATTTTGTCTCAGTTTCCCAAATCCATTTGAAACAACGGTGACTAATATCAGGTAGTATCCTTAAGATACAAACCAATCAGGTGTAGTGGTACATACCTATAAACTGAGCACTTTGGTAAGATTATTGTAAATTTGAACCCAATTTGGGTAATTCAGTGATTTAGCAAAACTTTTTCTCAAAATAAAGAATTTTAAAAGCAGAGGTTGGAATACAGCTTAGTTAAAGACCATAAATTCAATCGCCAGTACCAGAAAAAAAAGTTTTTCTGAAAGGTTGAGCATGTAGTTCAGTGACATAGGAGAAAGAAACTTTTAACTTACTAGATGTCTGATTTGATTTTGTGTTCTCTAAAATCGAAGAACAAATTTTAGGAACAACAGAGATTCAGAGCAGAATATATTTATTAAGAGAAAGCAAACTTCTGTCTGAGAGAGAGATGGAGTCCCTAAAGGATTGACAAAGACTGTCTTTTCTAGGGACTTTTATAGAGCAAAACCACAAGGTGAGGCAGGTCTAAAGTGGGGAAACAGGGGAACTCACAAGGTGGGCATGAGGTGGGACAGAACTATGGCCAACCAATAAGATCAATTGCACAGGTAAAATTGATTAAATTGGGGACAAATGGGGAAGTGAGTCACATAGCAAGTGGGCATGCCTAAAAAGCAGTGACTTTTCCTGTAGGGGGTTGGGATGGTGACTCCTGGCTTCCTCAAGGTGATAGAGACCTAGTTAGAATATCAATTCCTGATGCTTAACCTTATGAAATATGTGGGTACATTTGATTTATCTTTTGTCTTGAGGTCTGGCCCACAGTAGAGGTGTCTGTCTCCCCCCACAGTTACAAGGTATCTGGCCTTCTGCACTGGGTCCTTCAAGGGCCCAGCCCTGTCTGACTGCCTATGATATTTCTATCTAATTCAGTTGCCTATAACATTAGTATGATGGCTGTGGTTTAAAAAAAAAAAAAAAAAAAAAAAGAGTAAAACCCAGGAAGTGTTACTACCCACTACAGTTTGTAAAAGTGTTACCAAAGGGTCATGTGTTAATAAGTCTGGGTCCCAAGCCACAGTATCCATTAGGAAGTAGCACCTAGTGGAAGTATTGCTAATGCAAGCTCTTTGGGTCATAGGCTGCATGCCCTCAAAGGAGAGTTTGAACCTGGCCCCTTCCTCACTTTCTTTTACTTCTCAGGCATAAGGTGAGCAACTGTGCTCTATCAGATGCTTCTGCCATAGGCCAAAAACAACAGAGTCAGCCAATCATGAATCACAACCTCCAAGACTGTGAGCCAAAATAAACCTCCGCACCAGTGAATTATCTAAAGTATTTGTTATGTTGTGGAAAACACAATACTAGCCTCTTTCAGACAGCTAAGGAACCAAGAGTACACTCCAGAGAGGCACAGAAAGATTTTTATTTGGCCAGCCTGGCTCAGAGAAGCTCATGCTAAGTAATTTCTGAGTACCAAAGATGGTGTTACAAAGGTTATTCTACTGGGGCGGGGGGGGGGGGTTCAAATAAAGGCAGTTATTCAAAAACAACAGGTTTATAACTCTAGCCATCCCATCCAGCCTGCCTCACTCAGGTAAGGAATCTAACCTAAGATGAGAGGGGTGGAAACAGATGCCACAGACTAGGGAGTGCCGTCCAGGTACAGGAGGGGGAAGGAGGAAGCTGAGAAGGGATAAAAACTGTGAAATCAGGGGCTGGGGATTTGGCTCATTGGTTCAAGCCCTTCCTTGGTAAGCTCATGTCCTGAGTTCAATACCCGGTACAAAAGAAAACGAAAAATAAAAAAAGAAAAGAAAACTGTGAAACCTCTCCATTAGCATATTAAAAGGGTAGGAAATGTGCTCCTCCTTCCGCCAGGCAGACACTAACTGCATCCCTGGAAACTGAGATTCGCCAGTTTCCTCTTCAGTTATAGTGATGTGAATTTGACTAGCATACTTCCACAAAGATTTATACTTCAAAAATAGTAATAGAAAAACAATTTTGTTCAGGTTTCCAATGAATTCATATAATACTAAATGTAGTCCATCCATGGGAAAAAGTAATTTTCAAAATTGAAAATAACAATATCAAATGTCTTATTAGAAAACTATGTTACCATCACCATAGTTGGCTCTAGAAATTTTTTCTGAGAAAAACATTTGCATCACGTGGTGTTCTAATTATTATTTCCATTGTCAAGTAATAGTTTTAAGAACTGACTAGGGGAGAAGACTCAGTTTAGTTTTATTCTTTCTGTTGTTTAATCTTTCATTCCTAGTTTTTTTCAAAATTCCTCTTTATCATATTATTAACTTTTTTAGATACTAAATTTTCTAAATAATAAGAATTTTCTTTCCCGATGTTGCTATTTAAAAACCCATACATTAGGGCCTGGAGTTTGGCTCAGTGGCTTAAGTGCCTGTCTAGCAGGAGTGAGGTTGTGAGTTCAATCCCTGGTGCCACAAAATAAATAAATAAATAAATAAATAAATAAATAAATAAATAAAAACCCATTCATTTTAAGTGCTTTGGTCCCTTAGGAAATTTTTTCAGTATTGTTACAATTGGAGGATATTCCATTTTGCATTATTATAGTCAATCCCAGGCTCTTCATTCTCTTTTCCTCTCCTCTGTGTAGTTTTTTATAGAAGGATACCCAGCCTTCCACAAAGACTTTGTGATACAAGCTTGAAATTAGTTTGCTAGAAAGTATTATTTCTTTCTTTCACTTAGAGGTAAGAGTGTTATTTCTAGATGCATTTGTGTGTTTTTGTAGAATGTGTACAGATTCTGATTTAGGTAGCCACCATTATCTCACCTTCATAGAAGTTTTGGTCAGCATTATTCTACATTTTAATTATGATTTTAATTAAAAAAGAATGTATGCATATGATACAGAAAAGTTCAAAAAGGTGAAAAGTTATACCCAAAAGTGTAAAATGATGTGTGAATTTTCTAAACAGATATTCGGTGTATATGTATATCTTGTGCATGTATACGTATATATAAACACATATACATATGTAGGCATGTGTATTACACAAATGAGTGCATAGAATACACACTATCCAGAAATTCAGTTATTTCCTCAGCATGTACTGTCATTAACTTTCCGATCTGTATATATCATTCTTTCTCTTTTTTTTAGTGGCTCTTTGTATGGCATTTTATGGAATCATGTTTAATTTATTTAAACATGACCATCTTTATTTTTCAGTTGTAATTTATTTGTCATATTTTTAATGAATTCATGTCTGTAAGCCAGATTTCAGTAAATATTACTTAGAAAATTAGATTTAAGTAACTAATACAGTGTAATGTTGTTATTATTAAAAATATCACTAACATTTATTGACAGATGAAGATGTCCATGTCATTTTTATAAGCCAGTTACAAAATAATACACATTGAATAATATCACTTTTGAAAAACATTAATATATTCCTCTCTACCTTTACATATACATACATATGAAAATATGATATGCATCAAACTATAAATTATGGTTCTTTCTGGGTAATGAGCTGATGGCTAATTTCCTTAATGCATCCAGTGTCAAAGTTTATTGTTTGAAAGACAGTAAATACTGTACTACCATTTAAAACATCTGTAATTTTAATATTAGCAAGATATTTGAATACCTGGCTAAAAAAATGAAATGTTACGACTCTGAAGGAGGTATGTTTCTCAAAACAATGCTGGTGGGTTTTTGTTTTTTGGGTTTTTTTAGGTCAAGACACCGAGGAAGCAGGCAGCTCCATGTCCACACTGGAGAGGACCCTGGCTGCGCGCCGAGCTACTCGGGCTAAGCTCATGATTCCCATGGAGGCCCAGTCCAGCAATCCTGGTGAGTGAAGCTTGAAGACACAAATAAGAAATGAAATGTTTTTCCTTAGCATTTTTTCGATAAGATATCAAATTATCAGAAATAATTATGATTTCCCTGAACTTTCTAGGCAAATAAAAATAAGGACTAAAACCATCCATTGCTACTTAGAAGTTCATAATGTTTATTTTGTCCATGTATTTTTCATACAATTGAATGTTTGTTATCAAATAGAATGCTATATTTTGAAGAAATCATAGATATGTGAGTTTATGTAAAAGGAGCTAAAATTTCTCAGTGTTGTTGATTCTGTTTCAATGACCACCTTCATAGCTTTGACTTTTTACTTCTTTATTAGGTTCAAATTTTAGTCTTAAATAACTTAACACCCTTGAAGTAAGTGTTGTCAGACATTTACTTACTACCCCCTCTTTGTTGAAGGTTTCTGTCATCTTCCACATTCACTAAAGATATTGGTGTTTAGGGATCACTTCCTTTCCAATTACCTCTATGATCAGTCTTGGTAATTACACTACTCATACAGGTAATCCATTGATACTCTGTTAGTTTCTTTTGTTACATGCAATGATATTGGCTCCTTCCCACCTCAGTTAATCAATTCCATGTCATACCAAACCAATACAAAGTGTCAGTTTCTATCATCCTTCTTTCTGTCACTTCATTTCATTGCCTCCTTGCCAACAGTTCCCCCCTTCTTCCTGTATTCCACATCTCTCATGGCCTCATTTCCCTTCAAACTCAATTTAGAATCTGTAGTCATGTATTTTCTTTCATCTCACCTCCCTTGATCTTCTTTCCCCATCTTACTCACCTTAAAATTCAACTCTGTTTAAATTAACAACTTCATCAATTCTTATCTTGTGACTTCTTAGTCAAATGTGTCTGAAGAAGATTTCCAAGACTTTTCAACGTGTTTGTGTGACCACAAGTCCAGTGGTAGACCTCACGTGTTTGGAAAATGCCACTGCATTTCTTTAGTAGTTCACTGTTTTATTTTATAAGATGAATGTCTTCTGTTTATTCTGACTTTTCAGACTTCAATACATCTTGACATTCACCATTCTTAATGACTTATCTTCATCCTTATCATCAAGGAAAGAGAAGTGTTCAGAAAATAATATTCTTATGTTTGTCTCAGATCTAGCTGACCCATCTATGCTCCTATCTGAGGATCTTCTCACTCACTATTTTTTTTCCTCAAAAACTTTCTTACCTTGGCTTGTAACATTCTAAAAGCCTCCAATTTTCTTTCTTCTCATGGGCTACTCCTCGTCAGTATCCTTTACTTATTCCCTTGTTTTTACTGATTGCTTAAGAGTAACAGTTCCCCTGAGGCACAGGCTTTAGACTTCCTCTTTTTCTGTCTACAGTAGCACCACAAGTAGTGTCATACAGGAGCAATAGCTTAATGCTATCTAAATGTTGATGCATCCCAAACTATATCTCTATCCTTATCTTTCCCTAGAGTCCATATTAACCTTTAATTCTCAGTCAACTCAGCCTCTCCAAATGGCTGTCAGGTGTGCCTGTTATGTTCAAAATGGAAACTATGCTTTTGAATAACCCCCTATCCCCATCTCAAAATCTAATCAAGGTACCTTTTTCCTCATTTCAAGAAATAGTGCCATTCTTAATTCACTTACTGTGATCGAAGCTCTCATTTCACGCTTCCTCATTATGATTTCCTCCCCTCCCAAATCCACCCTTTCACTAAATCCTATACATCCTGGTTTTAAAATTTGTCCCAAATTAGAGCACTCCTTCCTATCTTTACCACTTAGCCTTTCTTCAAGTCATCACCATCTCTTACAGAGTACTAGACCACTGCAACTGATAAGTAGTCTCTTCTTCAGCTCTAGCCCCTACAGTTAGCTACACTACAGCCTTCCAGTATATGTAGTGCAATGTGTTACCTTTCTGTGACTTCTTCTTCCATTTAGAATCTTGATGTTACTATGTTATAGAATGCCCCATGCGATCTACCACTGTGCTTATCTCTCACCTCATTCTTGATACTTTTTGCTGTAGTTCATTACAACCAACTACCCTCCCTCCTCTGTTCCTTGGAAAGAACCTTCTACCTCAGGGACTCTACACTTCTCTTTGCCTGGGATCCCTTTTTGCATATATTTATATGGATCATCCTTTAAGTCATTCTAATTTCTTTTCACCTGCCATCTTCATAAGCTGGTCTTCCCTGACCACTGTCTAACAAAGCATCTCTGGTCTGTCTCCCTTTCTTATTCTACTTCATTATTTTATTAATGGAAATCACTATCCAACTTTCATTTTGTGCCTATTTGTTATTTGATTTCCATGTTTTAATATAATCTCTGTGAGGGCAGGTATCTTGCTTGTTTCAATCATTTCGTATCTCCAGGACCCAGAACAGCACCTGGCACATGGTAGACACTTGGTATAGTTTCACAGATGAATAAATGAAGAGTTGTTAGTTTCTAAGTAGAACTATATGTCATGCCTCCCCTATGCTCCAATACATCTTCTCTCAATTGTATTTTAATAATTACAAAAGTATGGACAGCATTTACAATGAATGCCAATTGCTCAGTTCATGAAGAATATACCATGATTATGCCTGACTCGGTGATGAGGGAACTGAGGCTTAGAAAGGTTAAGTAACCACAGTTAGCTACACAGTAAAAATAGAGCCAGAATTTGGGCTCTGAAATCTGGTTTTAGTTCTGCATGCTTTATCATTATTATCCCAGCTATAATACTTAGCATTAAGCTATTTTTCTTTATCTTTGATTATTTTCACTTTATGTTACAGATATAGATACTATGCCCTTAGCTGCCTCCTCTAACCACTTTCCTCTTGTAATTAAGTTTTGCTTGCACCAATCTTCTACAACTCTCTCTTCAAAAATAACTGATTCAGCATTTCTGCAGGACCTCTGTCTCCCCTACGTAACTGCCTTATCCAACAAGTCCTAGTATCTAAATGATTTTTTTTACAGTGTCTTTTGAATCCCTAGCCATCCACTTATTCCAGTATGTCCTTCTATACTTTATACTAACACCCAAACTGCCAAGATAGCTCCGTAGCTAGTTTTTTTCTGTCTCTACTCTCTTCCAGGTATTAGGCATCCTACTTGCAAGGTTTCTTCCTTAAACAAGTTAACATGGTATTGTACTTCATAAATTTATGCAGTGGATCCTATTGCCCATCAAGATAAAATAAAACAAATAAGAATAAACACTACAACCTCTTCAGCAGAGCAGATGGAGATCCAGTTTTTTACAGCTGGTCTTTATATATATCCAAGCTCTTACCAAGTTCACAAGTATATTAATCATGAATTAATTGTCAGCCCACTAATACGCATTGCCCTTCACCTGTTTTTCCCTCTGCACTCTTCTTCGCTTTTGCAATGACTCAGTGGAAGTCCAACGTAACAATATTTCCTGTCCTTACTCCATCTAGATATGATGATTCCCCTTTTTCATGTTTGAATGACAGTATTTTATTCTACTTTGGTAGCGTATATGTACTGCTTTATATACTCATCTATTCAAGTCCAAATATTTCCTCTTCTAACTGGTTGTGAATTGCTTCATAACAGGGTAGTAATGTATGCAATTCATCTTCATAGTCACGTATTGCATAGCTTAGTACCTAGCACAAAACTGGTGCTTGCTAAATATCTATCAAATGAATGAATGAATATGTAAGTACATTATAAGAATGCCTTCCTATTTTTGTAACACATCTGTTTTTGAGGATTTTTTTTAATAATCAGTTACAGATAAATTGCCTTCTAATCTTTTTGATATATTAAAGTCAGTTAAAATTGTTTTCGTTAAACATTAAAAATGGTTTAGAAATAATGAAATGCAATCTAACAAGTATTGAGAACTTTTGAACATCATTCACTTGGTAAATATCATGCTCTTTATTATTTCATTTAATCCTCATAATATTAGCCTATCTTTACTCCATTGAGATATGATGACTTCCCTTTTTCATATTTGAATAACAGTATTTTATTCTACTTTTGTGGCTTTTATGCACTGTTATATAGTCAGATACTCAAGTCAAAATATTTCCGTGACTAGTCTTTCTGTCTGTAGTATCTTCCAGGTATTGGAAGATACTTGCAAGATTTCTTCCTTAAACAACTTCAACATGGTATTGTACTCCATAAATTTATTCAGGGGTTCCTATTATCTATCAAAATAAAATTAAACAAATAAAAAAAACACTACAACCTAGATAGTGTAATAAGTTGACCTTATTATTTGCATGAGAAAATGGGTCTTGGGCTGCTTACACAATTCATTACAGAATATACCTGGGTATCCTCTGAACCTCTAGGTTATACTGCTTTTTCAAAGATAAAGATGGCTTTTGTGCCTTCTATTATTTATAACTTTATTTTTAAATGATTTTTGAAAGTAGCATTTCTGCCTTACAAACATGGAAACTAAGGTACTAAGAATCTGAACACAAACCCTGTACTCATTCTGCCCTCTTACTGTACTCTCTCATATTCTTATAGTATCTCACTCTATATGAATAGGGCCCATAAAATGGCCAGAAATTGAATTTTCTTACTTTAAATTATAAAATAATTCATGTACATGATTTTGAATAGCTACATAGTTTTAACAAAATTTATTCTAATCAAGGCATTCTATTCTAAAATATAACACACACCCATGCACACACAATGGTACCTTGGTTCATGAACTTCATTCATTCCATGACTCTGGGGAAGATGGCCGTGTTCATGTTCCTGCAGAGAAGATGGTTGCAGACATATCATCAATCCATGCAGAGTTTGCAAAGAGAAGCCAAGTTTTACCAAACAGTTCTGTTTGGGAACCAAACTGTTCATGAAGAGAAGCATTTGTGAACCAACATATTACTGAAATATGGTCACCAAAAGACATATCCAAGAGTGTATATGCTGTTTGTCCCAGCATATCTTTGTTACAGTAAATACATACATAGTAGTGTATTCTTCTAATGAAAATGCATGCAGCCATGGCTGGGGATTTAGCTCAGTGGCACAAGCACCTACCTGGCAAGCGCAAGGTTGTGAGTTCGATCCCTGGTATAAAAAAAAAAAGAAAGAAAGAAAGAAAGAAAGAAAGAAAGAAAGAAAGAAAGGAAGGAAGAAAGAAAGAAAAGAAAAAAGAAAAAGCATGCAGCCATAAAATTGAACAAACTAGAATTACAAAGCACATACTTAAAACTCTTAGATATAATGTTCTAAGACAAAAATCAAGTAGATCTCTATTCAATTTATGTAAAGTTCTAAGGCAAAATTATCTGTGGTGTTAGAATTTAAGAGGACAACTACTCTTTATGCGAGTTACTTAGTCACTAGAGGGATTATTGCACAGTTTCTGATGCTATTCTAGTTCTTGCATTGGATGATGAAAACCCAGCATTTCACTTTGCAAAACAATTAGACGTTATTGTTAATTTATTCCCAAATTTCCATGTGTATATTATAGTTCACTATGAAATTAAGAAGCAAGTGAATATTTATCTTTCTTTGTCATTGGCAGAGGGTGTAGTATGTGTGTTCAGAATGGATGGCAAATGTTTAATTTTTAAAAAATATATTAAATGTAAAGACACATTACCATTAATCTTTTTTTAATTTTTAAAAATTTATTACAATTAAAGACACATTCCCCTACTTTCCCTTCAAAACACTTCCTCTCACTTGGAAAACATTTAACCCATCTTTCTTGCCACTTTCTGAAGCACTTTTGGAAATCTCTTTTTTGCCTGATGTTAGTTGTGCTGCATAAATTTACCTTTCACTGTCACTTTGACTTTGGGAAAAATCTAGTAATCACAGGGTGAAAGATCTGGTAAGGTGGAGGGGGATATATGATAATATTTTTATCTGTCAAAAGTTGCTATACATGTTTTGAATCAACTCAGGACATGGGAAAAATCAGGAGAGTAAAGTGACAGACACTCATCAAAAAGGATTTCAGAAAGTGGCAAATATATGATGTGATAAGAGTGTTCAAATCAAGGGGGAATATTTTAAAGATGATTAATGGTAATGTGTATTTTACTGCAATTTTTTTTTTAAATTTAAACATTCAGCATATTTTTCAATCATACAGATATAAGGGAAAGAATCTCCCAACCTACTAGATGTCAGGTACAAGTTCGTGTTCTCTAAAACCGAAGAATATATTTTAGGAACAACAGTGGTTAAGAGCAGAATATATTTATTGAGAGAAAGAAAGTTTTTGTCTGAGAGAGAGAGACAGAAGGGGTCCTGAGTGGGCTGCTGAGGACCCCACTTTTTCTAGGGATTTTATGAAGCAAATTCACACAGTGAGGCAGGTCCAACGTGGGGAAAAATGGGAACTCCCAAGGTGGGCATGCGGTGGGACAGAACTATGGCCAACCAGTAAGATTAGGAATATAATTGCTCAGATAAAATTGATTAAATCTGGGATAAGTGGGGAAGTGAGTCACATAGCAAGCGGGCATGCCTGAAGAGCAGTGACTGCCTACTGGGATTTGAGATGGTGACTCCTGGCTTCTTCAGGGTGATAGAGACCTAGTTAGAATATCAGTTCTTTTTTTTTTTTTTTTTTTTTTTGTGGCACCAGGGATCGAACTCACAACCTCGCGCCTGCCAGACAGGCACTTAAGACACTGAGCCAAATTCCTGGCCCTAGTTTTTTGAGGGAGAGTTGCACTATGTAGCTCAGGCCGATCTTGCGCTCACATTGTAGCCCAAACCGGCCTTGAACTCACAACACTCCACCTATCTCAGCCTCCTGAGTGCTGGGATTAAAGGCGTGCGCCACCACGCCTGGTTCAGAATATCAGTTCTTGATGCTTATCCTTAGGAAGTGTGTGGCCACATTTGATTTATCTTTTGTCTTGAGATCTGGCCCACAGTGCAGGTGTCTGACTCACCCACAGTCGCAAAGTGTCTGGTCTTCTGCACTGGGTCCTTCAAGGGCCCAGCCCTGTCTGACTGCCTATAGTATTTCTATCTAACTCAGCTGCCTGTAACAATACCACATAGCTCAGTGGTAGCAAGTTTGCCTAACATTTGTAAGGAATTCAGTTCAATGCACAGTACTGAAGACAAAAAATTAAACACCTTTGTCACATGCATACTTCTTTAATATCTGCAATATCTCCATTGATGAGACCATATCCAGCAAAAGGAAATTGCTTCAATGTATAGTTGATTTCCAAATAGATTCTTATAAGTTTTCTGATGAATAAAATATTCTCTTCATGCCTGATGTAATTGACCAGGCCTTAGATAACTACAGTTAAAAAACTACAATTTGTATCTTGGCAGAGTTACAATTTCATTCAAAATATTAGATCAATGTACTGAACTCTCCCATTTATGATTATGTAGATTTAGGAGGCTTTTGAGACTTGTCTTATGTCTTGTATAAACTAAATCCATAGCATTATTCAGATTTCTAGTCACATAGATAAAGATGTTTGCTGTTCCATTTGGGAATCAGTATTTTGGTAAGATTATTTTTCTTTCTTCCTTGACATTTTGTACCCTACTCTATAAAATGTTAATTAGCAGATAAAATATAAGCTATTTGAAGTTGTTTTGTGGTTTCTAAAACCCACAGGGAAAATGTATTTAATTTCATGGGAGGGAAAAATCTGCTTATTTGTCAAAGATGATATTTCTTGGTGGAAAATAATGGGTGGCATATGCTGCTATGAGCCCCGAACACTCCACAGCTAAGTAAGCTGATGCTTGGGAGAGATAAGCCAGCTGATGGCTCAGGCTGGAGAGCAGAGGTATTGATTCCCCAGTCTAATCTTCCTGTATGAAAACGGTGCCTGAGAGGGAGCCTTTTTATAGTGGCCAAAGTAATATTTTCCATGTCATCTATTAATTTAATGAAATTAATTGCAAAAAACTTATAAGCATCAGGAATAATTTTCCTGAAAATTTTAAAGGATCTATACAGTCACATTCTGGCTTTTCTAGAAAGTAGACTCCAAAACAGTAGTTGGAAATAAGGAGATAGTTTGATGAGCGCTTTGTGGAAAAAGACCTGTGTGTGAGGGGTGTTGGGGTGGATGAAGGAGAAGCTGAACGGATGATGCAGGTTAACAGAGATCTCAGTTGACCTGCAACTGCCCTTTAGAATTGTCTCAGATGAGGCAAGAGTGGGACTGGCTTTCTGCACACCGACTCAAATCTTTGATGCAGGGTATCTTCAGGAGAAAGTACGAACCATACATGCTTTTGGGTGTGCAGCTTCCTATGGCTGAGTTCCTGGAGAGATATTTAAATTTACATTTAATCTCTAGAATGTTATGAGATCAAAATTTACATTTAATCTCTAGAAGGTTATGACATATGAGATGAAACTATTTGTGGGACTGCTTCCAATTTATTTTCTTCTGTGAAATTCTGGAGCAGAGGAAGGGATTGGAATTCAGAAGAAAACAGGTTTAGAACCAATGATCTGTAATTTAACCACTTAACAGTTTACACCTAGCATCACTGGGGCAGTGCCTCTGTTTACATACTGGCTATCCTGAGCGTTGCTTGATCCGGTGTTGAATGATTTAAATATGCCATACACAGAAAAACTATTAAATAAATTTGATAAAATCATTGTTATAATATTGCATTATATTATCTTATAAAAGTTAACAAAAAGCAATTTTTGGTCATCCTATATTTAAATGATTGGACTCGTAATTGCTTAATATTAGTGTTTGTTGGACAGAATCCTCTTAAATTTCACTTTTCTTTTTCTATTTTCCTATAAATATTTGAGAGACTAGCATAATATTAAATTAGCTTTTAAAGGCAAAAGAATGCTCAGAAATATAGTGCACAGCTTTAAAAAAAGACAGTTTTGCTTTATGGTAGCTGTGGCATACTTACTAGTTGTGGGCTTTCTAGAACATTCACTGTGAGAGTCTTCTTTCCATTCCCACCATCTGCTTTAGTCACATGCATGCAGAACACAAACAGTGAGTTAGAGAAATTTTTGAGATGCGAAATAAAGTTCTAAGAGAATAAGTACATCCTAAAACCTGGAGTTCTAAAGTATGTTGTATGCACGTATGAACGTGCCACAATGAAACCCAATTTAAAATACGGATAAAACACTGAGGTTCTGTTGGTTCTGGTTTCCATACTCTAGAGAACCTACTTCCATGCAGATGGACACCGAAAGGGACTGGCCTGCAAGGGCTAATCCCAGTCTCTCAGATATTCAGTCCCAACTCAGAATCTGTTTTCTTATGAGAAATGAATACAAACAGCTGCTGTAGTACTACAATAGCATCAATAACACATTTTCCTTCATTCAGAACAGTGGGGTTTAGGGAAAAGCATAGAGTTCGAAGCTCATTTAAATTTGCATTAGGAATTACATCATTACCTAACAGATGATTCCTAACACTAGTTGGATCATAATGTTATTAAGATCAGATTTGTTTCTTTGAGCCTTCAGTAACATTCTCTTTCCTCCTTCACTATGATTGCTTTAAGCAGCTGTACTTTACAGAACCGTGCTCAGCCTCCTGGCCTAGGCGTGTGCATTGTGCAATGCTCTGTGCAATGCAATGGTTTTGCACACTAATTGGCAGAAAAATAGTTGTGGATGAATGAGAGTTGAAAGCACAGAGTTTGTTTCTTAGTTTTATAAGCAAATTTTTTAAACAAAAGTAATTGGTAATTCTATTGCATTTATGATTTTAGGAAGAATTTTACAAGCCAAGAAATGGCTTGTTTCTCAAAGGTATAGCAATTAATCAAGAGGGGATCTGGCAAAGAGTTGGCAAAAGTACAGTTTCAGATGATGGAATGTGAAAAGAATACAAACAGCTTTTAGAAAAAAAATTTAGAACAATAAAGTACAGCTCACTTTCTAAGATTTATGTCACGAATTTTTTTTCAACTCTTAAAAGATTTCAACAACAAAATGCACTGTCTTTAACCCCAAGAACTTTCTCATCTGAGTCAAGATGTTTGGGGGACAGTCTGAGGTAGCTTACAAATATTTAAGACCAGTGGAATCACAGTGTCTTGGGAACATTGTTTGTTATGCTTAGAAGGAAACACTGATATGTTAAGCTCATCTCAAAAGAATTTTATGGACACAGACTAGGAATTATCTCCCTGCCAGCCTCATCATCAGGCTAATGCTTATGCTGTCAACATGTATTTCCAGTTACTAAAAACTATTTCACATTTCTGGACTTCATAGACATATCTCATTTGAAAAAATCTCAATTTAGATGGTCAACACAAAGGTAGTTTATAGGAGCCTTAAACTTTCCTCCTGCCGGTACACAATGTCTTGATAAATACATCTTCATAGATAACCTGTGGTAGTCACTGAATCACTCACCTCCATATCATATCTCATCTTGTGACATGGAGATAAACCACATTCAAAGTGGGTCAACTCTAGCACTACTCAGATAAATGAAGGGCCTTTCTTTAGTTCACAATTAACAAAATCAGCTTGAACCTAGTTTTTGCGTTTACATCCAGTTCTTCCTGAGGGAAAAGCTTTTACTTTCTAATTGCAAAGATCTTACAGGGTTATAGTTCTCTTAAGTTCAAATTTGAAATGAAAAGTATTATTTTTTTTGCTCCTATCTTAACAAATTGCACACCTCTTTTCAAGTGTAAGCAAAATATTTTGAACAATATTTCCATTTAAGTGCTATTCAATTCAGTTTTGAGTGAACTTTGGAACCCCACAAATTAATAACAATAACCAATACTCCTGGGAATCTGGTTTCTGCTACCACACTTGTTCTACTTCTTTGTGAATAAGCTCTTTCATTCCAAAAACCACACCATTAAATTGGTGTTATCATCCCCATTGTATGGATGAGAAAATTTTGAAAATAGCTTTAATAATTTACTCAAGTTAATGCTGTTATGTACATTTGACTAATTGTTCCCGTAACATAGCAATAGGAAACAATGATCATTTAATCAGCAGTTTCTGCGTATCAGGAATTCAGAAGCAAATTAGTTAAGTGGCTCTTACTTAAACATTTATTGCAGACTCTTTGACTGAGGTCCTCAGTACTTCCCACATGAGCGTCCCCAAATTCTGCCAGCATTTCCTTATGATGTGATACAAGGTTTCCAACAGAGTGTGTGATCAAAGAGAGACCAAGAAGCAGAGAAGGGCTGAGACAGGGGGAGAGGCAATCTTTTTCAACTTAAACTTGAAAGTGACCTACTATCCCTTCTGTCACATTCTACCAGTTACCAGGCCAAACCTGATAATATGTGTGAAGGAACCCCACAGGGAAGAAAATGCGCCATGGGGTTGGATCATTGTTAGCTACTTAGATACTGTCTATGACACTCAGTAACAGGAGGCACAACTAGATAATAGGCCAAGGCAGTATGACTAAACTCCTACGGTAAGGATAACTATGAAGTACATATTTGTAAATATTAGTACTTTTCAAACAAGGACATTCAATGCGTATGTAGATACTGGAGGATGCCATTCTTGCTTATCAAACAATGTCTGTAAATATGAAGGAGATATGAATATTCATCAAGGGCAACAGACACTAAATTTCTTAATTTCCAGATTATAGGTAGGTCATTGCAGAGAACATACGGCAAAGAGAGGCAGAATGAGAAATCATTTCACTTCTTTCCATTCAACATATCATAATCTTTACAATTTGTCCCCGTTTCCTCTTCAGTATATCTCTCGATTCTGTCAAGTATCATGTTGAGAAATATCTAGGGAGGGTTTTAGTTCTTAAAATTTGTAGCAATAAAAAAAAGTCTTCATTTTAGATTTCCTATAGGTAGCATTTAATGCTAACATTTTTAAGATGGTTGTAAAAGTTTTCAAATACCACAGTGCCCTGTTCAGGGAGCTAAGTAATTTGATAAGGGAATTTCTACTTGAAAAATTTTTGTGCATCAGTGTCAGATATAAATTCAATTGTCAGTAAGCTGTGTCAGAAGAGATTTCTTATCATATTTGGCCAGAGAGCTAAGATTTATTGAAAATGCTTGGTGATATCAGTCTCCCAGTTGTTTTACATAAGCATGGTAGTGCAGTGAATGATTTAAATTTGTGTGTGTGTGTGTGTGTGTGTGTGTGTGTGTGTGTGTGTGATAGAACACATATAGTGGGGAAATACCAAAGATACTTCAATACATAGTACTTTATCCAATTTACTTAAAGGTGATTATTTTTGCTACTATGTTCAAAATAAATGTTAACCTCTATACCCCATCAGAAATGAGTCATAGATTAAAATACTTCCAAAACTGAAATTTTGGAGTACTGACTGTTCTATTTCATGTCAAAAACTAAGTATTTTTTGAGATCTACAAATAGAAAGGATCTTTTTTCCAAAAACTTTTTACCCATATCAGTAACCATAATGAGAAACTAATAGAAAGTAAAATTTCTTTCTTCAATAATGAAGGACTTGTAACCAGAATATAAATCTAATATCTAATGGGTTTGCTCAGTTCTCTAATTCCCAGATTTTGTGGCTGGCCAAATTCTTTTATGTTTCTCCATTCAAATTTATTTGGCTTCATATCAGAAGATAGTTGTGGGAAGATTTTTTTTTTCTGAATTGTAGTGTAAAACATTGGTTTATAATAGAATTTTTTACATTATATTGAAAAGGAAAGAGCCACAGCATGTGCAGTGGGTGCCACCTATCTCTAATAAAGGCAATTACTATCACATTTGTTTTATGAATAACAATTATCAATAAAAGGAACATTTTAAAACCTAACAATCAAACTTAATGGCTATCCAGAGATATTGTTTGATAGGTAAGATGGGTCAAATAAATTCACTGCCTCAGAGACTGTAATTTGTGTTCTATAAAAATGGATTTTATGCTAACATGTGGTTCTTGTTTACAGAGATGTTCAAATATATTATTATTTTTGTCATTATTATAGTTATAGTAACTATATACCAAAGGACACTAAGTAGATCATCAAATTATATAACAAGTCTCAGGTTTGTTAAAGTATCAGATTTCTAAATATTACTCCAAGAGAACTCCTTCTTGTTAACTCACTTGAGGAATAAAATATCTCTAGTACTGTACTGTGAAAGACAAAGAGGTAGCAAAATTATAACCTCTTTCTTTAAAGAATTTATAATAATTTTACCTTGGCTGCTCTCTGGCTTTAATCTGATTCTTTTTAAAATGTCCTTGTTCTCTTTAATTTTTTTTCTTTTTCTGCAAATGTCCATGTTTCCATACTTCATTCTTTATAGCTTATTTTCATTTATTTTATAAAATAATTTAGAAAAATTATATATCCCTGCCTACATTTAAAATTTAACATTTACAATGTTTTGTTATAAATGTTTATCTGTGAATGTTGTCATTTTTCTGGTTCATCGCTCCTTTAAATAAATTCAAAGGATAAAATAGTGGTTTCAGTATTCACTATCATCTCTTTTAAAAGTACATGGAGAAGCTTCTCTACAAGAAAGAAGTTGGCATCACTCAATTTTCTCCTTAAACTACTGTCTATTATTTACTTTCCCTACTGAATAATGCACAAACATTATCCGTGTTTATGATGCAGTCTCCTATTGATCAGTTTATACACTGAAATTTTATATTATTACCCATGACTATAAGTCTTTAACTGTTTTCTTCCCTTTCTTGATTAACATGACAATTAGTGTTTCTGCGTAGGTATTTATAAAGTAAGGGGTTTGTTTTGTTTTGTTTTGTTTTGTTTTTTTGCGGCACCGGTGATTGAACTCACAACCTCGCGCCTGCCTGACAGGCACATAAGCCGCTGAACCCAACTCCCGGTCCTGGTTTTTTTGAGGCAGGGTCGCACTGTGTAGCTCAGGCTGGCCTTGTGCTTGCGTTGTAGCCCAAGCCGGCCTCGAACTCACAACGCTCCTCCTACCTCAGCCTCCTGAGTGCTGGGATTAAAGGCGTGCGCCACCACGCCCAGCTTAAAGTAAGGTTTTATGGGAATTATATCACCTAATGACATGAATGAGGCTTTTTTTTCTTTAATTTTACATATCTGTATGTGACTACTACTTACTGCATGCACTCTATTCCTATGTCTTATTGTTGTTTTTGCTGAATCTTGTTTGCATATAATGAATATTTTTATAGCAATTACTCAGTGATTTGTACTCCTCACCGCTTGCTGTGAACTCTTAGTCATTTTTACTAATTTTGTCACTTACAACTAGATAAAAGTTTTAGAAATCTCCAGATTTGCAAACGATTTGTTGTTCATTCAAGTCTTTTATTTTTATAATTTTGGATGGCAATGCAATGTATATAAAGCTGTACCAAGACCTCAAGACTTAGCAGGTAACCTAATACAGACCTGCAACTTTTTATACGTAAAAATATGGTAGTCTAATGTGATTTTTGTTTAAAAAGATGATTATTTATAAAATGAATATGATTTTTTAAAAAAATTCCTATGGGAAATATACATCTGTATACAGTATATGCTGAACTCCAGTGATCTGCATTAAGAGATAGCTAAATAAAAATTACTTATATAAAGAAAATAACTATTTCATAGTCTGAAACAGACTACCAAAACTGATCATTTCTGTAGCTGGTTTAAGTTTATTTTTAGTAGTAGGTAATAAGGAATACTAAACATTTTATAAGATGATGTAAAATAGAGATTGACAGCAATTCAAATAAATATTTCAAAATATGCTGTTATGAAATAGCTGTTGAATAATGGAATTGAACGACACTGACTAAACCTACAAGATACAGTAGTGTACAAGATTTTACTTGTGGATTTCAGCCAGTGTAACTAAAACATATCGGTGTTCCTGGAAGGAAAAAAAAATTAACAACTTCAGTTAAATTTAAAATATTGTATCACTGCCTAAACTACTTTGACTGTTTGTAGGATTTTCTATTTAAAGATAAATACACGGCAAGAATATTGAGAATAAACCTCCTTTTGTCATTCTAGATTGTTTCTCAGTAACTGTATGTTCAGTTGAGTATATTCAGTATTTAGTATATTCTTAATAACTATATATTCATTTACAGAATTAATGAAAAATTCTCAATATTTCCTCTGCACAATATATTAGATTTGTGAACAAGCTAACATTTGCAATTTCATGTTTCATCCTAAGAAGAAAGCATAAAACTAAAGATAAGAAAAAAAAGAAACAAAAACATTAGGGTGACTGTGTGGTAAATTGAATACTCATTTCTTTAGAACTATGGAAGTTTGTTAACTGCCAAGTAAGTTTGCTTAATATGCTTGATGAATGAACTGTCTTTTCTAAAGTAAAAAAAAAAAAAAAAGGGGGTTTTGGAGCAAGGTAAGATAGCCAGATTAAAGCTAGTTGATGCTAGGAAGGGTGTACATGGATTTAGTTGATGCTAGGAAGGGTGTACATGGATTTGAGAATAAAAATTTAACCATTTATGCTTATTAGGCAGATACATAGAATTTTTCAAAAATAACCTACTAACATCTTTGTTTTGCAGCTGTTGTGAGTGCCATCCCAGTGCCAACCCTAGAAAGTGCTCAATACCCAGGAATCCTCCCATCTCCCACATGTGGATACCCCCACCCACAGTTTACTCTCCGGCCTGTACCATTCCCAACGTTGTCAGTGGATCGAGGTTTCGGATCAGGAAGAAGTCAGTGTAATGCATGTTCCATTATCTTTAATTAAGAAAAAATTGAATAGTAAAATGTCTTGTCAAATATGTAGCCTTCTGTTCTTGTAACTTGCCAAGATTGATTTACCTATGACTTTAGTATGAGAATTTTCTTTTCCAATGGAATTGGCTGTGGATCCTAGCTACATGTTTTTGAATTGATGCCCTAGGAGTCTTTCCACAGTACAACTCATTGATATCATAAGGTGTGTTGGTAAAAAAAAAAAGAGCAAGCGATGTAGTGGGTACTTTTAAATTAATATATCCCATTAATTTGGAAGTTAATCAAGGGATAGCCTCCATTGTATTTTTGTTTAGTATCTGTTAATTACACAGAGATACTTCTCATTGATTCCCAGTGAACCAATACTTGATGAACACTTTGGTTTTCTTTAATCACTTAAGCAATATCTTTTTAGCTTCTAATTATTGGGGGGAAAAAAGATTTCCAAAGTAGTGATTCATTTCTCTGAAGGCAGGCAAAAATGGAATGTGGGGAGTCTTAAGAGATTATGTACACCCTAGTGATCTCTCCTGTACCATTTGACTTTTTTTTTCCTTTGAGCACAGCATTTTTAAATCGATTTTATAGCTTTCATCTCTTAGTTAAGAACAGGTGACTCAGCAGCTCATGTGAGAGAGGGTGTTTTGTAATAGATATGATGGTAACAGCCATAAAATATATTTGTGAGTAAGCTATATTTTTTCCAACTCAACAGCAGCATCTCTAAGAAATCATAAATCGTCTCGCTGTAGCAAGGTTAGAATTAAAAGGCATCAAAAATCTGCCAAGGGAGAATTAGATTCATTTTCCCTTTTCTCACTGCACATCATATCCACAGAATAAAGTTGTGTGCAAAAACTCAAGGAAAAATCACCCCTTAAACTATGTACAAGGGAATAGATGAGAAATATATGGAAAGCCTAACACAAAATTTCAGCTCCCAAAGACAACTAGATGTGTGATTCCAGATAAAAAATTTAATGGCTCACAAGCTCCTTTCACTTTTTAAAAAGAGAAGTTTATGCTAAGTGGCACACACCTGTAATTCTAGTTACTCAAGAGGGGAATTGCAATTTCAAAACCAGCCCAGGCAATTTAATGAGACCTTGTCTCAAAAAAAAGTTGTTTTTACTTGATCACCTATATTCTGTGACTTTAAAAAGAACGTGTAGCATTGTGTTTTTCTGGTCCCTCTGGCATAACTGACTCAAGAAAAGTTTGTTATTTTTTAATCAGCAATTACTTATTTTAACTTGTCTTATAATATTCCTCATTTTTCTTTTTTTTAAAAAAAATATAGTCCTCTTCTGAAATTTGTTCATTGAAGTCCAAAATCATATCTACACCTTCATTGTCTTGATTTGGGGCAGCATGAAGATTAGTATCTTATTGAATCATGGAGAAAAATGAATCAAAAGTTAAAGTTTAGTGCAGCAGGCTGATATAAAATGTGTCTTTCCTGTGGTTAAAAAAAGATGAACTCTCACATACTATTTTGGTGTGTGATTTTGATACTGGAAAAGCTGTACAGTAGGTATATAGGAAACTTCCATATCTGCCACGTAAATTTTTGTGAATTTAGAAAACTCCAAAAACTGAAGTTTTGATTCAATGTTTAATCTTTGGTGAATTTTTCATTTTCATTAATTCTATGGAAGCAAGGATAAAGGGTGGAACAAATATTTAACCTCATATAATAGCTAAGTATAAGTAAAGAATTATTAACAGGGTGCTTAGTAATTTTTGAACTTCATCTAAAATCACAAGGTAATGGATATTCTATTTCTGGCCAAGATTTTATAGATTTTTAAAATACGTGTATATTCAATTACTCATCTTCTGATTTTTGGACTAAAGAATGCAAAAGAAATAGTATCAAATATGTTTCAAGTGATTGTTTAGAAAAGAAAAAAACAATAGAATTAGCACCTTCTTTTCTAGGAAACAAAATATTCTCTAACTCACTGTTAGTAAAAGTGACTTTTGAGCCATTCAGTATTGGTTTCTAAATGCTTTGAAGAACAGTAAACACGCCTGTTCTCTGTCGAGCAGAAAACATTTCATGACTCTGGGTGGAGATGTCTTATTAGTCACCTTGAGAAACAGAGAAAAGCACACATAGAAAAAGTTGGCTTTTCCAAGTGTGGAGACTGTTTCTCCAAAGTTATCTGAAAGAGTTCTGAGTTTTTCATAGAAAAATCACTAAAGCCCTGCCCCAGAGATCTATTGCTTTCTAAAGTCACAATGCCAGATTTCTCCCCAACTAAAGAAAAGGAAAGCTATGCTATATACATTTGCATTTCTGCACTTGCTAGCACATCAGTAGGGATTTATACAGTTGCGATAGATAAATAATTCCTCTTCCTACTAAGTAACCATAGTTCTCTTCTTAGTCTTTGCAGGCAGAGGGGGAACAGTGAACAGCATTGTAGTTTGAAACCTTATAAAGTAGGTAGTCTTGGGATCCTAGATCATTTATGAACTGTTGCCCACATTTCCTCATCTTTGAAACAAGTAGGTAGTAGAGAAATTTATGGAATTTCTACCATCCCTTTCAGTTATGATGTTTTCTTAATTGATGGGAAATTCATTCAGTATTATGCATGCCACATTTCTGACCTTGTTCTTCCATAAACTGTAAGTTAACTAACAAACGGAGTTGATGTATATTAATCAGGAATGCAGTGGCATCTATGGATTATTCCTTAGAGCATTTTCAAAAATCCAGGCTATGAGGAACTAGATTATTTGAAAATACTGCATGATGCTGTACTCCTGACATTAATAAATAAATCAAGAACCTGGAGTTCTGTATGTCTGAGAGTCTTCGCTTA
Organism: Dasyprocta punctata; assembly: GCA_004363535.1. Classification (NCBI taxonomy): domain Eukaryota; kingdom Metazoa; phylum Chordata; class Mammalia; order Rodentia; family Dasyproctidae; genus Dasyprocta; species Dasyprocta punctata. The sequence continues at coordinate 48,022 of RJWM01001147.1, forward strand.
GAGTCTTTGGGTTGCTATATTTCTATCAAATATTGCAATTTTTAGATAGAAGACAAAATTCTCATTTCCATTTTTGCAATATTTTTACCAGCTATTCTCTAGCAGTTATTTATGCGTGTTGACATTAATTATTATAAAGTGCCTTAAGATTTGACTCTGCTGTGTAATTGCAGGCTATTTGTACAATGAATTCAGACTATATCATCATCTGAATGAGTGCCTTGCCAGCACCTATTTGATTCCCACTCTGTATTCTGAATTGTACTTCATGAAAAGCAAAGCTTTTCTTTGCTTTCAGAGCTCTTAGCCCAGCTAAATGTCATGACACTGAGCCAATTTGTTTCACAGAAGTATTCTGCAGCTGGCACCTGAACTGGTCAAACAGGTTCATCTGAAATGAGAGTATTTCTCTGGTGAAGAAGTTGCTATTATGTTTGTTTAAGGGTTTTCACTTCCTTAAATGCCAACCAGTTCTGAAAAGTATTTATTTTGCTCCAACAAAAATACAAGAATTATAAATTATGTATGGAAACCTATGTTCATTGTGATCATTTGGAATAAAACAAAACCAACACCTTTTGGATTAGTAATTCATTCAGCCCGCAATGCACCCAGGGCTTTAGATAATTTCTTTCCAACTGGGAATGACATGAAGGAGAGATTTCACCATAAAGCTAGTCCTTCTACATTAAGCCTCTATCTTGGTGATGCCACTAGGAATCACAGGGGCCAGGTGGAAGCTTGGGGATTCAGGACTGACCTTGCAGAGAATTTTTGTTTTCAGAGATAATGATGCAGATTAATGGTGTAAAAAAGAGCAGGCTTAGGAGTGACCAAAATACTTTTAAAGATATCATATATTTATGTGATTTATGAGTTTTTGTCAAAGTAAGAGACTGAATTTCAAAGATCACCATAACATATATTTCACTTCAAAATGCAAAAGGAATAGAAAATTAAAATATTCCTTCAATGCTACAAGTTTCTAAAACATGATATGAATTAATTGCAGCCAACTTTTAATACAATCATCCAAAAATTTGTGAAATTTCTTACCCCTGACAGATATTTTTAATATGATGATATGAATCCTTTAATAAGAGTCAGCCCATTGGAGATTAAAAAAAAAAAAGGATCAGAGAGAAGCTGCCTCGGGAATAAAGAGATCTTCCCTCAAGTGGAAATCAAAGCATTTTAAGTCTCTTCAGAATTTTCCCTGTATGATTATAACCATCTACCCTTTTTAGTGGCACAGGGGATTGAACCTAGGCCTTCCCACTGAGCTATATCTTGGGCCACTTCTTTTTTTTTTTTTTTTTTTTTTTTGACACAGGCTAGCGCTAAATTCCTCAGCCTGAACTCAAACTTGCAATCCTCCAGCCTCAGAATCCTGGAATTTCAGACATGTATTACCATGCCCATTTTATAGATAACTTTTGATGAATAATTTTCTCCTTCCTTTGGATGATCTTTACAACACCTTCTAGAAGAGTCTGTTTTTCCCCTTCTGTACCCGTAATACTTCATAAGTATTCTTTAGTACCTGGGATTTGAAAGAGATGCCAACAAAGAGACCCACAGTAAAGCGGACCTTCTTATGGAGAAAAAGAGTAAAAGTAGAACATAGACATCACTCTTGGGTCAATGGCACAAAAATGTCATGTTGGGATTTGACTAAATAATCAACTCTTTATTTGGAAAACTAGCCACAAGTCGTTTCATCCTTTAGATTAAATATTATTAGCCCAAAGGAAACCTGTACAATTTTCTTGGTTTCTAAAACTAGATTATTTCCTATTTTAATGGAAAGGTTTGGTTAAATGCAAACACAATAGTGTTCCCCTCTGCTCTACAGTCTTAGGATCCTAGCCAGTTTGTTGTTTTCGTTACATTTACTTCCCCTGTTTAAAAAAATCTTTTATGAAGACTCCTCCTATTTTTGACTGTGATTACGATATAGCTACCCCCTGTTCTCAGTCAGCTATATACCTTTCCACTTCCATTACTGAGTGAGGCAAAGCTGGAGATACCTCGGTGACCAAAAAGACCGCTGACCTCTTCTAAATATAGAAGAATGAGTAAAAAATACTCTTGAGACATACATTTCACTTCTGCATACCTTTATACAATGCTTTAATCTTTTGTATCTTTTCGTCTCTACTTCCTTTAGCATTGTCCAGTTTTCTGTTTCCTCTGCCCTTTGTATTGAGCCTCCCAGAGAGATGTTCCAAAATTAACCCCCCCATTCATTATCTGGAAATATTTTCTGGTTAAAACCTCTTTTGAAAGTGAGATATTACCTTTTTTTCAATTTACCCAACAAAACTTTCTTAAATAAGTCAGAAATATTCATATGTAGTTAACACTTATACCCAGTAGGCATCTCCTCTCATTTGTATTTTAACCTGGTCCTGTTGACTTTGAATATGAATGAATACTTAAGCTTATTCAGATCATCCTTAGCAAGAGAAATTGCCTTGAACATATTTTAGTCTTACTCAACTATGTTCTCTGAAAAAAAGGTGCATTTCCGTATACAAAGCTGTCCAAATGCCCACAGGCTGTCAAAAATGACTATGTGAAATTTCTTCAACTATAGCAATCTGCCTGAAAATTACAAGGTTTGCTACCAAGGGGGAAAGATCATAATTCTGCATCCAGGGCAACTTGTTGCAGCAAAGTCTTCTGTCATATAACTGTTAGCTAGATGTGCCTCTAGTTTGTTATGGGAGATAATGATAGTGGTTATTATTTGTATCATTTTATTAGCAGTGCTCTGAGCACCCTGTAACTCTGATTTGTTTGACAGTTGACATGACATGTTTAAATCACAGAAAAATTGGCATATTGGCTGGTAGATAATAGTGCAGCTGTAACTGGGTTTGGTACATTGAATTTCACTGACATTGCTGCTTATGAAAGGAGAAATAACTCTTTTTTCTCGCCTCATCACTTATGATTACAGAGCCCAGACAATTCAAGCAATATAGTCAGTGCTGAATGTATTTTACTACTCTTCCTGAAAGACAGACCCCTGTCTTGCTGGACCTATTTCTGTTGTTTAAAGGGGAAATGTTAATCATAATTTATAAACACCTGAAGGTAAAGGAATAAAAATGTTCAAAGCTCAGAGAAGAGATTGACCAGATCCTCTCATTTCTCTCTAAACTGGTTCAAGAGGTATGGAGATAACAAGGTTTGTCTGGTATAATGACTGGATTTCTTGTCTGCATTACAGCAGTGAGTGAAGGACCAGCTACTCAGCAAGCACCCCTGCTGCCCCCATCCCAGCCTGAGCATCCCAGCAGTGAGGAGGCACCAAGCAGAACCATCCCCACGGCATGTGTTCGACCAACTCATCCACTCCGCAGCTTTGCTAACCCTTTGCTACCTCCACCAATGAGTGCAATAGAACCGAAAGTCCCTTACACACCACTTTTGTCTCAGCCAGGTAAGGGGCCTTGCATTCCCTTACCTTAACTCCCTGTGATTATTGATACCTATGTGTAAGTATGTGGGGTACCTGAGAAGGCCTATAGGTAATGCATACTTTTTACATGTTCACCGTGCTCATGTTTGTTACTGATGTTTGTAGTAAAGTTCTGAACTATCTGTCTTAAAAGAAAAGCACCTGGCTAGTGGTAGGTGCTTTTCTTGCATTTGGAAAGTTGTTTGTGAATACTAGATGCCCATCCTTCACATTTAATGTGTGCTGTAGGGTACTGGAAGCATTCCTGATTCCTCGACTCTTCATTCTGCTGTATACATTCTAAGATCTAACACTAAACTCCAAGACTAGAGGTAAATGTATAAAACTCTACAAAATGACTTCTTAATCTTCTACATCTGATCATTTGTCAATTCTCAGGGGCTTTTAGTCACCATGTGCCTAAGTCAAAATATTAGGACTAGAAAGGAGTGTGAGAACCAGTGTAGATTCTAATATTAGAGATTAAGCATCAAAATTTAAATAGGTGGAAAATAATATATCTATTATGCCTTGCTAGGAAAATCAGATGGCAGAAATGAGAACTGAAAGTCCAGATTGGCGTTGAGTGCTATTTTTATTACCTCAGTTGGTATCCAACAGAGGTGAACCAGAGCTCAATTTCTTTGTTTGTTAGGGACTGAAAAAGTGGGGAGAGAGAGAGACAGACAAACAGAGATAGAGACAGAGACAAGTACGGAACCCCCCCAAAAAAGGAATATACTATATGGGTAGAATGAATGATAGGTCAATTGACACGTAGATATGTACAGATAATATGTAGTTTTTAAATTATATGGAACATTAATTCTAAACAACTCCAGTATATCTAGCATAAGAACATAAAGTGCAGTGATTCTAAGTAAGCAAGAAGCTGGACTGGGCCAATCTACATTGTACAAATATATTTGAGTAATTTTCTGCTATTCAGGTTCATGCATACAGGAATTCTGCCTTCACATTAGTACACAGGTCTCATGGTGACTGCAAAAATTAGAAAAATAAGATTGCCTCTGAACTATGAATATTAATTATATTCATATTAGAAGTATATCTTGTTCCTGTCATCACATTAGTTGATGTGCATACACTGCCCCTAATGTCCTCAATATTTACACAGCACATTGAATGGGTGCTCAGCTACCAGTCCATAGGAGGAAATGTGTACCAAAGGTGCGTAGGATTCCATTGTATGACAGAGTCTTTCCTAACACAAAGGATCTGCAAAAGTCAAGACTTCATTCCACCAAAGATAACCCTTTCAACAGTAATGGAGCAACACTAGGACTGAAAGCACATTTATGTCACCCAAGTCCCTTCACCACTCTTACCAATGCACTCCTAGTACATGTATGGGAAAGATCTACTTTACATTGCCCCAAAACAATGAAGTCTTTGATACCTCAGACAATTTGAAGCAAAAGAATTCATTTAATGAATTCATATACAAGGAATATGCTGTCTGGTGATTTCTGGCTGTACTTGTTCCCCACTACAAATTTAGAAGAACCTGAGAGAAACCGAGTGCTAACGTAGGCTACACGATAGGTTGATTATGACTTCTACCAATAACTAACCTTCTTAGTGAACCTTTAATGAACATGCCCACCTAATAGGTATGCATCTGAAGTCTCACAACATCTCACTTGATCCTTGTAGTAACTGTGAGGTAGCTGCTAGTCTTAACCTCATTTTATGCATAAGGAAACAGGTACAGAGAATTAAAGTACCTTACTTTTGTCTACAAAGATGGTAAGCAATGCATTTTTTCCTATTCTTGTTTTCAGAAAACATAGGTTCTCAAATTTTAGGAACCCCTTTGTTCCCCTAAGTTTATTCCAATTTATTTAATGATAAAAGCAAAATTTTAAAATTTAAATCTTTCCAAAATGAGAAACATCTAAAACACTGTGTCTTCACAAGCCTTCTTCACTCACATTTTAAGGAGAAAAGCTAAGAGGCATTATTCTTCTACACTAAAGACAACTGATTTGATAACACCAAAAAACTAAAGTGCTAATTGCCATTTGTACTATTGTTTCTACTTGGAAAATGTGTTCTTTAGCTTTCTATTACTATAACACGTAACTGAGACAATCAATTTATAAAAAGAAAAGATTAATTTTGTTCACAATTTTTGGAGGTTCTGGTACATGATTGGTTGGCTCTGTTGCTTCCGGCCTGTAGCGAGGCAGCACATCATGGAGGGAATGAATGGTAAAGCAAATGGCTCTCCTCTTCATCAGGAAGCCAAAAAGAGAGGGGAAGACAGGACTGAGGTCCAAACTCTACTTTGAGGGACACCTTAGTGGCACTAGGTGCCGCTGCCTCCCAATAGTATCAACCCTTCATGTGGACCTTTGGTGGATATTCAAAATTCCACACGATAGCAGATTTCTTTAAGTAACTATGTTATTTAGAGATGAGAACAGCAAAGATGTTATTATTAATACTATCTTACCTAAAAAAAATATTTACTGAATGCTATCTTACCTTAAAATATTTACTGGAACAGTGACATAGTTGAGAACACAAGGTTTGAAAAGCAGCCTATACAGTGGAGCTGTACAACAAAACAAAATTTAAAAAACTTTAATTTTAGAAAAAACATCAGTGATAGATGGCACAGAGCACTGACATATATTCTAGCTGTTATTTTCTTCTTGTGACAACACCAAAGGTGCCTTACACAAAAGCTTGACAAAAGGTAGCATAAATAAGTGGTTTGCATCTCTAAAAGAAGAACAGCAAAGTCAGCTGAGTTGTCACTGTACCTATTTCATCAAATACTAAGTATATCTGAAAAACCATTCTTTGATCTAATGTCATGCAGGCAAAAGTCTCATTTTCTTTTTTTCCATTGTACTCTTATGAGCCTTTTATTTTTGGTAACCATTGTGCTTGTTTTTATTTGAACTATTTCTCACAAGCTTCTCTCTCATATTTTCTAATATCTTTGGCTTGAGTTCTTCATTTGATTTCATTTTTTTCCACAGTTCCCCTTTAAATGCCACCCTCCCCCACCCTACATAAGACATATCCCACCATCGCTTTGAAATTATTAAATGCGCCTTTCTTTTATTTTTCTAGTTCATTGTCTGCCTGTGATTCCTGTTCATTTCATAATGCCTTACCTCATGATTTTCAAATAAGTCTCCCTACATTGCTTCTGACACATGGTAAATAGTATGCTTTTTAAAAGGGCTGATGTTTACTTATTCTAATAGAAAAAGAAAATTAGCAGACTGACAAATGTATTAGTGGTGACATTAACTACATGCTTCTTAACCTAAAAGATGAAATACTTAGAGCTTTCGACAAATTTTAATTATAAGAAAATCATTACTTGAGTCAAACTGATGGATGAAGTAAAGTCATTCTCTTGTCAGCTTAAAAAAGAAAATACCTTAAATAATTTTTCTCTGGATTTCATAATAAAGGACTGCATAATTAGTAACGAATCTATCTTTACTTACTGCAAGTAATTACTTTAGAGTATGGTAATGTGAGGCATTCCTCTAATTTTTAAATGAGAAGCTCCTTCTAATTTGAAAGCTTTTAGATCAGGATCAATGAAGAAATGCTTTCCTCATTCACATTGCTCTGCCCGCTTTGTTATGGGCAGTGTGAAGGGTTGTATGCCTCTGTTTGCCTCCCACCGAGGCACACACAGGGATGTTTACAGCAACTTTATATAAGGTAGAGGGCAACATATATTATGCAATAACGATCTCTCTGGGACTGCAGAGCATTTTGCAGGATTGCTATGGTAGGTGGTAATTAGAAAGCCATCCTGTTGTCATAACGACTGAAATTCTGCCTACCTGCAAACATAGATTCATTCCTTCATTTCATTTCTTTTCTACCTGCTGAGATGGAAATTTAGCTTACAAGACTCTAGGATACTTATGGTGTTGCCCACAGTTGCATCATCATCTTGCAATAAAGTGGTTCTGTTTCTTACTGTTTTATCTACAGATGTGAATCATTGGATGGTCTTTATACAATTTGTGGAGCAATCCCTGCATTTTGCAAATCACAGAAGTAGATGTGAAAGTGACATGGCTTAGTCCCCTTTCAGGTTAAATAGAAAATGTTTGATGGAGCACTGGGCTTATTGCATTATAGAACTGACATAAATCACAGAAAGGGCTAAGGCAAGACAGAGTATGGTTGTGCATGTCTGTTTCTTTACCAGGGCAAATTCCTTTTAGCTGTAAAGTGATCAGCTGCACTTTAAATGAACTTGGATTATGAAGCCACTTGTCTTCTGCAGTTGTAATTCTAAAAGGAGAGAAATGTGACCTTCTGATAGGGACTTTTATATCATAGCACCATTTTATAACATTAGCATCCTGGAGCTCTAATATCTTTGTAAAACTAACTCCATTCAAACATCACATTTTTACACATATATATTTATAAAAGCAAAAGCCCAGAGAATTCTGATATTTTCCATCTTTGAGGGATCAATATGTCAGTAGACATGACAAGACCAAAACTCACTTCATTGTACTGTGAAATTGAGTTTGATTTTCCCTCTGCAATTTGTGGCATGTGCTTCAATTTGTCTAAGGATTGAGGACAAAGTGGAGGTGGATGTGGCTGACAGTGGACAGAAAACGCAGTTGATTTATATTTTATGGCTGGTTGGGAAATCATGTATTCCTTCTGTAACCTGATTTCTGGAGCAGGTTTTATTTCAGTAAATATGCTATCACACAAAACTGCCAATAAATTACTATGATACATTAATACCTTTGCTTTCCCTGTGCCACCCAGAGGCTATTGTTGAAGGTGTTCCTCAGAGACACTACACAAGTGTCCCATTCTGCTAAAAATCAGTCACAGGCAAAGGTCATGGGAGACTGAACATCCTTTAGCAGGTAAAATGAGACGGTCATTTTTAAGGTCAGTCAGAGCAAATAAATTATTGGCACCAATACTGCCAATTAGTTCTAGAATGGAAAATTGCACTATATCCTATTACAGGAATTTTATCTCATGTAGAAGCTCATCTATGTCTTTTGTGTCTCCTTGGAATTTTCTTGCCTTCAATTGTAACTTATGTTTTCACATAGATGAAATTCGATTTAATATATTCTGGTCTTCCTAAAGTATCCTTTGGAAAATGTCATTAAGACAAATTTGCCTTAGATACCGCTAACAGTTGTGCCTCTGGCACCTACTTCATGCTTATTAGAGGAAATACTAATTTCCTCTCGTATAGTATTTTAGTACAAAATTAGGAAAGAGCGCTGCTCGCTGTGTCAAAAAAGAAAGAGGAAAATGATTTCTTGAGGAGACTTCATGAGTAATTCGAGTTATTAATGCCTGATTTATAGACAACAAAGCTGAGGCTTAAAAGACTAAGCAGCTTGCCTGAGGTCAGCAATTGAGCTAACACTGAAACCTAAAAAGTTGAGAGTTAAGTGACAGTTATCTCCTCCCATACAAGGGGTCTTTTAGATTCATATTATCTATGAGGAAAAATAAAGGCAGGTAGGTTGAGTCACTGAGATTAATTTTTGAGTAAACATTTTATTCCTTTATGTTGGCATTAGGTGGAATGATAAATTTATAGCAAGAGTAGCAACTAGCCAGAGAACTCTGGAATAGCTGCCATCTTTCTCCAACTCACCTGTCTAACCTTCTGGTTATCCCTTTACAGTAAGGCAGGAATCCAGGAGCTGACATCTGTAGTTTTCAGTGCTACTAATAGCCAATGCTTTGGAATTCAACAAGGAAAATAAAAAAGGGCATATGGGAATATTACTCACACTGTGGTTAGAGAATATGACAGCAGGTTAATGAGAACAACAAAAAAATCAATGGGCGGTATTTTTCAGAATTGCAAAAAGCTATTGGGGAAGGAGAAGAAATGAATGACCACAGCTGAATCAAAAGTGGACTCCTTTTAATAAAAGTTTTGCCTTATTAAAAAAGAGAAATACTGAATCAATTGTTAGATCTTGACATTGAAGTTAACTATATACTTAATGCAACTACCTTTAGGGTTAAAACATTAATGTACTATCTAGGTAAGAGAAAATAAAAAATTATTTGTATAACTTTGTGACTTAACAGATGAGATAGTTTTAAGGCATAGAAGAAAGTTATTCATAGATTTTACAGAAGAGTGCATGGCCTCATGAGTGACAGAATTATGAAGGAAAGAATGAAGTAGTAGTTTTTCAAAGTAGCAAGTATTCTTCTCATATTACTTGTAAGCTTTATAGGTCACATGGTTAACTGCTGCCACATAGATTTTACTATTTGTAAATTATCTTTGAAATCAAATTATCCTTTTAAATATCTGCTTAGATTAAATTAATAAGGTTAATACTTGATATCATATCATTTGTAATTCATAAAGGACACACATAAGTAAATTCATGTCTACCCAAAAAGTTAGGATAATCACTATAACTGATGCAGAGGTAAAACATTTTATAAATTTTCCAAGATCATATGATCTTATTCTTGGGACCTTCATCAAACTGCTTATGTCAATGGACACTCAAATAGTTGTTAAGTTTGTTATAATAAATAATAAACATGAGAGCCAGAATTTGAATGCAATTGTTCAATTGCAGTTCTAATTTAAGGACAAGTTAAGCAATTTGAGCTACTTGCTGAACTAGGTAGGCATGATAAAGGCAGGTAAAATGAAATGACTTCCAAATTCATAACCATTTGATCATAAAATGCGAAATGATCTGAACTACAAATTGAATCTATGCTAAAGCTGAATTAAATTGCATTGTTGGTAAAAAACATTTTGGAACCATAGCTCTTGGAAATTCTATCCAATAGCTTAATGACAAATAGATAAACATACTCTGTATACTCTATAATAGAGACTCAATTGTGTTCTCTGTGTTTGTAAAACAGAGAGCCCAGGTCAGTGGAAAGGTGTTTACCAGATTCTCTGTTATGCTAACTGAGGAGCTGATTTTTCTCCTTGGAATCCTACTTTTCTCACATATGAAATCAAAAGATCTTTTAAAAAATGGTACACATCGCTTCTCGGCCTTTTGGCTAAGATCAAGTGTAGTATCTGTTTTTATCAGTTTAATATCTGATACGTCCTCTATCCAAGGACAATATATTAAATGGATTTTTGGAGCTGGGAGGTGGAATAGGAGCTTGCTCCATCCACTCCACTCATCGACCTGGTATTGCAGTACCTCCAAGAATTGTGTGCCCGCCCTGGGGAAACAATAAAAAAGAAAAAAATAAAATAAAATAAAATAAAATAAAAAATGGAACACATGAAATTCTATAATTTTAACTATCACAGAAATAAGTATGGGTATTCCCACTGTGCTGTGTATTTTTTTGTGTTATGAAAGAGCATGAGTAAGGAAGAAATTTTAGTTTGAATAAAAATGATGAACATTATGATGTGTGTTCCAAGCATTTTAAGTAGTTGGCATAATTCTTCGTAGCTTATCAATTAATGTCTGATCCTAATGCTTTCTTTGGAAGGAGAAGGTGTTTTAGTTACTTTCTCATTGTTGTGATCACATACCCAATAGTCACAAGTTAAAGTAGTACAGGTAAATTCTGGCTCACGATTTGCAGAGTTTCAGTCCATAGTTGCCTGTTTCCAACACAGGAAGGCATGACAGAGGTATGGGGGTATTGGGAAACACAGAACAAGATCAAGGGAAAAGGAGGAAGATAAATCTTCCAAGCTTCACCTCTCAACATCACATTTAACTATGAACTCACCAGTGGACCAGTTCACTTATGAGTATCACTTCCATTGTTCAGTCACCTCCCAAAAGCCCCACATATAAGTGGATGAGAATTTCTGGGGATGCCTCAATATAAATCATAACAGAGAGAAACATTAAAACAAAATTCTTCCTATAAAACTAATATGTTGATGGGTTAGCACAAAGTCTAACATACTGAAAACAAAGCATCATTGTGACATTAAACTGAAAGCCTAATCAACAACCAACCATCTAAGGATGTGACCTATAATATCTTAAAAGATTATGTGAAAAATATAGACAGTCCCTACTTCTGAAAATTTATAACTTTTACCTTACTGGCAGAGACTTAATGAAAATAAATATACCATGTTAAACATCTTGCATGTTTTAGATCATAGATTTTCTTCCTGGGCTTGTGGGAGGGTCAGTGCTCTTATTGTGAGAATCTATGCTTATGAGCATATCACAGCACTCAGAAGAATGCCTTTATCTTTTGTAGAAAAAGGGATTCTTTTTGTGTGTGTCACTAACAATGAAAAACCCAACTAATTTCAAAATGAGAGGCATATTACAACATAATTGCACAAGAAGACTTACAGGAATAATGAGATTGCAATCACTGCTCTTTTCAAATTCCTTTCAAATTTCCCTTTCTAAATATCTCTGCACATTTCCCATCCTCATACCCAGTAAGTTACATACATTTTTCTGTATCTGAGGTTGCCGGAGTTGTGATTTTCTAATAGAGTCTACATTTTTCTAATAACAATAATGTATTAACCTAATATGATTTAAAGTCAAAGATTTCCAGTTTAATCTTTAGTTCCAGCCATTGTTGCATTTAAAATTATAGTAGAGTGTTTGTTTTCTCTTGGATTACTCTCTGAAATGTTAACTCACCTAGTAGAAATGGGCTACTTTAGGCTCACAAGTCTGAGCTCACACCTGCCTTCATGTAGGTTTAAAGGCAGAGCAGCGGGACTACCTGAAGAATAAGGACGTTTGATCTCTGGCAGAAACAAAAGAAAAGCACTTACTAGAAATATATAATAAAACTCCACTATGATTCAGCACCCCCGCTGATTGGGTTACTGCTGAGTAAATGATTTAATCTCTTTATGCTTTCATTTTTCACAACTATACATGGGGAAAATAAAATATACTCTAGAAAAAAATTTGTTGCATGATATTAAGGAATCCAGGCATGCAAACATGAATTACACTTACTGAAATGCTAGTTAGATCTAAGAGCTTCTAATTAGATATATTTTGCACCATATCACCTTGCAAATTGGGCCCATGAAAGTTTTCAACACCTTTTATAAAAAGTAGTGGGATCATGTAGAAAGGGGTTTAAAAGTATAATTTAATAGCTTTCTGGCTGGTGAAACAAGATGTAACTCATAGATGCTGTCTTCCATAAGTGTATGCAAGAGGACATGGTAGTCATTAGTACATGTTTTCAGTACCTAATGAGTACATTTATCATGGGGAGTTTTTACACATTCATAATGCATCTTAATTCTTCTTACATCCCCTCCCCTCCTGTCTTCTTCTATTTAATGTCTGAGAATTTTCTGCAAAGAGATCTCCTGGAGTTCCTGGCCTCAGTGAATTTCGATCGCACAGAATCTCTTTTCTGAAAGTTTCCTAATACACCACCCTCCAAAGAAGGCATCCCCACCACTCATGCAGCATGCCTACCACGCCCTCCTCCCCACCTCCAGGGTAGTTGCTGTCTCCCAGACGTTGTACCAACAGGACTTCTCTAAGTTTTTCTTCTCTCAAAGCCCTAATTTTATTGCTGTTTTGGTTCTGTATGTAGTATGCTCCTAAAGAAATATTTCACACTTACATGACTTATTTTCCCAAAATAACATTTACGATCATGATAAGCACCAATTTTCAGTGTTCTCCAATATGACAACAAAGCCTAATGTATGTCAGTCCCCACTATATATTCCAGAAAGAATGAATGCATTCTAACCATGTCAATGAACTTTGCCAACTTTCTGATAATTGCCATTATCAAGCATGACCACAGGTTTACTCTGTTACTTAATCTTCACAAAAACGTAAAGAGGAAAATATTATTCCTCACAACTTATTCATGAGGAAGCTTTGGATCAGCAAAAATGTAACAAAGACATCCAATGTCACATTATATTTAAATGTCAGGGTAAGGATTTGAGCCTAGGAAGTCCATAAACCAAAGACTACTTTCATAAGCATCTATAGTATAAACACACAGCATCAATGATTATGTATGTCATAACCTCTTAACTAACAAATATTCAAGATATATTTTGGTCTCTCTAAACATGTAAATATTTACATTGCAAGTTTTTTTTCTGGGGATTTTCCAATGTTCTGTCTTTGGAATTTATTTAGTAATCCGTAACACACTACTCCAACTTCTGTATTTACAGAAAGAAACCCAAAAAGTTCAAATTTTTTTTTTGTTTTCACATATATTATTTTGATTTGCCTAAGTTTTTATTTTGTCACATTTTTGGGTTTCCTTCTAAATATATTTTGATTGTATTTTTACTTGCTTTGACCCAATAAATCCAACTAAAAATGTTTTATTTCTCATTGGAAGACTGAAATAAATGTCTATATAGAGGTCAAAAATCTGAAGATAATATGAACTTATTTCTACCCAGCACAAGATAGCCAACAGTCTATTTTTCAGAACTAGCTCCAATCATTTAATAGATATAAAATATTCAGAAACTCCATGCAGTAGAAATGTTGAATATTGAACAGTTTATGAACATTACACAGGTACATATTTTTATCATAAATAATTTCCCGTATGTGGACTGGAAGAGTTCTTCTCTTTGGCCCAACATGACAAAGATTGGTCAAAATTTTTCATTGACATCTAGTTTCACTGCAAATAAAGAAGGATGAACTCTCAGTTAACTAGTATCTTCAGAGAATGAGCAGTTCTAAGGAAATTACATCCCTGGTAGCAAAGAAGAAAATATAAATCATGTAATGCATAAACATTTATTGGTGCCAAAGTCTATCTTAGCAATAAAGACTGGGGAGAATGCAGTTTTTCACATAGTATGTCTTAAATTCCACACAACCTCTCCATAAAGCAGGCCATGTCATTCCATATGGAATGAACTCAGTGTTCAATTAAATAGCATCTGCAAAGTCACAGTTACTAGGACAGAAGCCTAGTTCTCTACAACTCTAGTATTGATTTCCTTTCCCAGATTGTTTGCAACTCACAAAGGCATATGAATAACAGATAACTAAGGCCCAGAGGTGAGAAAACACAGACATTTTACTGTTTATAGGTAAAGCATCTTGTTGGAAAGGAGAATTCATGGGGTAATTATGAGATAACAGCTGGATAAAAGCAGAATATAGTGAGTGCAAACAGAGCTGTTGTTAAGAAGGCTCAAATAGGAAGCTGAGATTAAGATAGGAAGTGTCTGTTGAAAGTTAAGGATGGTGGGAATAAAATAAAACAGATAGTTACAAGACTTGACTTTCAAAAGGAGGAACAGTGGTGGTATGTGAAAACTGAGAAAGAAGATGAGGTCCAAGGTGACTTGTTTTTACTGAGGGCTGATCAGACCCTTGGATATCTGTATGGAGGATGATGGGGAATAAAGAAAGACAAACAGACAAATTTCAGGGCCTTAGGGGGACCCAGGAGAAGTTTGCCTCTAATGGACTGGCTCTGATACCACTGTAGTTGGCTCTCTTTTATTGGCTAGCAAGAGGTGCAGCGAGACAGGTAGCACACTTCTCATGGAACAGTAACCATAGAAAATGAGTGGATAAGGATTAAATTAATGAGGAACCAGATTTTCTACACCCAAATGCCTGCATTTTGGCATTTGGCATTGTCCTCTGCAGATGTTATCTTGCATCGGTAGTGCCTGGTTATTAGCATTCAGCCCATGAACAGGGGTCACATGGCCTTCCTATACTTCCTTGTTCCAGAAGCAAGGTCACATTGACCTCAGGATGCTTAGGGGCTTACATCACATAGTCAGGCCCCCCATAATCAATCACATAGCCTGGTCCCCAACAATTTACTGTTGTGTCTTCAGGAATATGGCTATAAACAAATGAAAAGAATGAAATGAGAAGGGCTACTCTTTGAAAGGAATGTAAAAGAAACAGAGGGAAGGTGCTGAATAGGAAGAGGCAGTGGGTCATCAAATGGAAATACCGAGTGAGTAAAGTGTTGACCCCTGCTTTTTAAATGGCTACACTACTAAATGCATTAACTATTGAAAGAGAACAGTTGATACTCATATGATTGGATCAATTTTACATGTCTTCATCTGTCAATCTGAGCAACTCCTTTGAAGGTAACGATATACAATGTTACAACCAGTGTCAAACTCCAACCACCTCATTTTGTAAACCTATAATATTACAGTATCACATTTGCTGTTGTTGTTTGTTGGTCCCTTTAGCTTTTTGTTTCTCTTTTCTGTGACCATTGCTTTATTTTTTATTGGCTTTATTCTGAACTATTTTGTTTGATTATATTAGGCCCGATGGTATGCGCAGTTGCTTTAAAGACAGCAAGAGGTATTCCAAGGGGAAAGGAAGAAAGAAGGAAAGGAAAAGGAAAAAGACATAAATTTATTAAAAGGTGTGCTTAAGATAGTAAAAGTGACTATATTACTAAATGCATTAACCATTGAAAAAGAACAGTTAATACTCATATGATTAGATCAATTTTGGCTGTCTATATCTGTTAATCTGAACAATCCCTTTGAGAGTAGTGATACGCAATGTTATAACTACTGTCAAGTTCCAACCATCTCACTTTGTTAACCTATAGTGTTATTGTATCGGATTTGTTGTTGTTTGTTTGTCTCTTTTGCTTTTTGTTTCTCTTTTCTGTGTCCATTTTCTCTCAAATAAAAAAAAAATTAAAAAAAACAAAGTAAAGTGTTATTCAAGAGGAAGTCTCAATGGAACTGTAGCAGCAGAAGCTTCAGCACAGAATTAGATGGTGCCTGGCAGGTTCTTATACTTAATCAGAGAGTAACAAAGAGGTCCTGGTTGTAAAAGAATAATTTCAAAAGCCAGAAAACAGGAGTACTTCAAATAAGAGGCAGTTACCAGTATCATATTCTATAGTTCCTTCATTCAAAAATGTTTTCCTTTTGTTTTCTTCTTCCAAAGTTTTATTACAAAAATATCAAATGTCCAGAAAGGTATGTAAACTCTCAAATACCCACAATCTAGATTCTGACAACTTATTCATATATTAGAGTTTACATATTTGTCCATCTGTCCATGCATCTTGCTTGCTGATTTTTTTCAGTGTAAATTCCAGACATTAATTTACCTCACCCCTGAGCACTTCTGCAGGCATGTAAAGATGCCATTGTCCGCCATTGTCCTTGGACTCTATATTGATTTAGTTGTAACATTTTAAAGAGAAAAAATAAAAATTCTGACCATTTTACAAAATCAGTCATAAAAATTAATGTAATTTCAGAAATAATGTTGTTAATCATAGCCTTCAGGAGAGCTGCTACGATCAAATTCCACAGAGCAGTTTGTAAGTCAGAATGACATTAGACAGGAGAATATTTGTTATTTTATGTCTAACACTTTCATAAGTTAGCAAAGGCTATTGTCTGCTGGGTGAGAGATCTGTCAATAAGTACATAAGTAATATGCAAGTGTATTCCACCCCTAGATGTACAGCAGAAATCACAGGAAAGAAGTTGGTCAGCAGAGAAAAGGCAAGATTCATGCAAGTTGCTTTCCTGAAAAGTACACATATTCTTTGGGGGTGAGGATTGTGATTCTCATAGTTATAAATATTTTTAAAATATATAACTGAACCTCATTGAGTAATAAAGTCTAAGTATTTAAAGTGTTGTGCCTTGAAAATATTATTTACATAGTTCTTGGATCATTCCAAAAAATACACATTCAAATATTGGAAGCAATTGAGTTGAATTAGCAATGTACTAATGCCACAATATATGAAAATTGTACCTCTGGCCACAGTTACGATATCTGTGCATGTGTGTGTCTGTGCTTTTGTGACTTCTATAAAAAACTGAACCCAGGTTAAATTCATTTTTCAGGATGTTAAAAAGCCTGGTCCTGGGTGATTAGTTTTATTCTAAACACAGAGACCTTCATAGCAATCAACTTGCATTTAGATAGGAAAGTATTTCCAATATCCTTAAAATAATTTGTTTTTGTAAATTGAGAATTATTATTTTAGGCTTTATATAAAATATTTACCATAAATAAAATTACTGCATTCTAATATGGCTGATTTTGGATTATGATGACATTCTACACAGAATATAGAATTAGATAAGCTGTAGGAGATTAAAGTAGGGGTTTCTAAATTATTTCTTCATTTTAAAAATATTTTTATTGCTATGGAAACTTTATGCAATATCCTTTGTTACCCTATGAATGGGGAATGATTGCTCTGAAGTTTTATCACTAAGATATCAGCAAAAATTAGAAAATAGCAGTGGGTTTGTAATTTCTATTTTTCATGAAGAATAAAATTGACAATTTTTCCCCTGCAGATATAAAATGCCCAAATCACTACAACTATAAATAATAAACTCAAATTTGTTGCTTCTTGTTGCAAAGAGTAGAAACAGTTATAAATAAAATTAAACAGTTTGGCAGAGGAAAAAATGCCCTGTTTATAGCCCACTCTATCTAAAAATTACTGAGGTAACTCTTTAACATTGTATATTTTTTTAAAAAGCCAAAGTAGACCTCATAGTAATGAATGTAAGGTGAAAATATCATCTTTAAACTTAATTGTAAGAGCCTGCCAATAAAAACCATAAGTGTTTGCTTTTGAGTTTGTATTTTTGGTGAATATTTTGTTAATAGGTTATCTGAGAACCTCAGAGGAACATCTAAGAAAGGGAGAGATCTAGAATTCCTCAAGTGAATCTGTTTTTTAGGAACTTTTTTATTCTATGAAATTTCTTAATCAAGAAGAATCAAAAACAAGATTAGGGTAAAGTTTCTGCAAACTCATCTGCTTGTTGCTTTTGTCTGTCTTAGTTTTATTGCAAGCAACAGATTGTAACAAAATACTGTGTCAACCCTAGTCATTATGAGTTATGCACTAGGTAGGTCTTTAGGGCAAAAAATCACATTAGACAATGTTCTTGGGAACTTCTTATCCATCTTTTGCTTAGCCATTATTTCCCAAAGTAAGATTTTTTTACAGTGACAATTGAACAAGCCTAGCTCCCTTTAAATCTTTGTTTAAAGTTCTCCCTTTCCCATAATAAAATGCAAAATAAACACCTCTCCTGTATATGGGATTTTTATGTTTTCCAAGTCATCTAGGACAATATTTAAATTCATGTTTGCAAAACAATTGGTCATTTTCTCCTCTCAAATGTTTTGGAAACTGCTATTTGTTCAATTACTATTAAGGTGCTTCTGATGTGCCCAATGAATTTAATACTTAGATTTCAATTTGCACAGTTTCAAAGGTACAACAGAACACAAATAGATAGAACTAAGAAAGTGTATATGTCTTTTAATTGAGACTAGTAGATCTTGGCTCTACAGGGAGGAATTA
Source organism: Dasyprocta punctata (assembly GCA_004363535.1). Taxonomy (NCBI): domain Eukaryota; kingdom Metazoa; phylum Chordata; class Mammalia; order Rodentia; family Dasyproctidae; genus Dasyprocta; species Dasyprocta punctata. Next base: position 66,815 of record RJWM01001147.1, read on the forward strand.
AGTTACTTATTAGATTGTTTGTATATTCAGTCAGTAGAAGGATGTCTTGCAAGCTAGGGAAATAAAAAGAAGCTAGAAAAAATATTAGGCATCAGATTTGAAAGATGTTTTAAGAAGCAAAAGCCTCCCAACCTCCAGGTGAATACCCTGTGTGCCAGGAAACCTCTTTATTCCTAATATCACCCTTCCATCATTCATCGTTAAAAATGTAAGTAAACCCATGAAAAGAAAGGTGATAAATTAACAATTTGTCATTGAGTACATTCTGGATCATTTTTTAATTAGGAGACGATGATAGTTCTTGGTATCTCACATTGGGTGTGAGTGGAAAGAAAGGCATGAGAAATAGGTTTGTGTGGGGAAAAGGAAATCCTGAAAGGTGGTCAGGGTATACAAATAGGAAAGATATTGAAAGAAAATTTTTACTCTAAAATTCTCAAACTACAGCCTGCTCTCAAACCATGTACTGTCTGAAGATTTTTCAAATCTTCAGAGGTTTTCACATCTGCAATCTTGGAATGTTAATACTATTTACATTGGTTCACCACTTGCATGGGAGCAAATCTACCTG
>RJWM01001147.1:67485-168987 GCA_004363535.1 Dasyprocta punctata
TTTTTTGCGGCACCGGGGATTGAACTCACAGCCTTGCGCCTGCCAGGGCAGGCGCTTAAGCCACTGAGCCAAACTCCCGGCCCTGGTTTTTTGAGGCAGGGTCGCACTATGTAGCTCAGGCTGGCCTTGCGCTCGCGTTGTAGCCCAAGCCGGCCTCGAACTCACAACGCTCCGCCTACCTCAGCCTCCCGAGTGCTGGTGCTTTCTTTTCTCTGTGTCACTTTTTCCTTCCTTCCCTAGCATGAAGATCAACTTGTTCTCTTTACTCTTCTCTCAATCAATGCTTATTTTGTTAGTTTTTAGTCTAAGAAAGACTCTGTAACTTAATAGGAGAAGTCCTTGGTTCAAGCTCCACTTACCATCTGAGTAGATTCCTTATCTTTTTTGAACTCTAATTGTCTTAGCCTCAAAAGAGGAGCTACAAGGTATGCTTTAACAACAGAAAGTTATCCCTGTTTCTGCATAGACACAACCAAAAAAGTTGAAATGGCTATACTTCCAAAACTGTTGTACAGATTTAATGAAATCCCAATCAAAATATAGTACTAATAGCATTTATCACTGAACTAGAGAAAGTTACCCTAAAATTCCTGTGTAACTAGAAGAGACCTGGAGTAGCAAAAGCAATTCTGGGCAACAAGGGCAAGATGAAGGCTTTACAGTCCTAGACTTCAAGTTATACTACAAAGTTACAATGATTTTAAAAAAGCATGGTATTAGCAAAAAAAAAAAAAAAAAAAAAAAAAAAAAAAAAAAAAAAAAAAAAAAAAAAAAAAAAAAAAAAAAAAAAAAAAAAAAAAAAAAAAAAAAAAAAAAAAAAAAAAAAAAAAAAAAAAAAAAAAAAAAAAAAAATTAATGGAACAGAATAGAGGAGGCAAAAACAACTCCAGGCACACACACCTACCTTATCTTTGACAAAGGGTCCAAATCCTTTCATTGGAGGAAAGGTAGCTTCTTTAACAAGTGGTGTTGGAAAAACTGGCTATCCACATGGCAAAGACTGAACCTAGACCCATTATCTCCCATCATGCACTAAACTAAAATCAAGTGGATCAAAGACCTAAATATTAAAGCTACTAGAAGACAAAATAGATAAAACTCTTGAAGATAAGTGCAGGGGGAAAACTTTCTGAACAGAACCCCAGTTGCACAAGAAATAATACCAAGAATCATCAAATAGGATCACATCAAATTAAAAACTTCTGCACAGTGAAGGAAATCACCACCAAAGGGAAGAGACAACCTACAAAATGGGAAAAAAAATTGCAAGCTATTCCTCAGAAAAAGTACTAATATCTAGAATATGTAAAGAATTCAAAAATAGTAGACCCCTTCAATTTAAAGATTCAATCAAAAAATGCACATCTGAAATGGGTAGAATTCTCAGATGAAGAACTACAAATGATCAATAAATACATGAAAAAATATTCAACATCACTGCCCATTAGAGAAATGCAAATTAAAACAACATCAAGATTCCACCTTACTCTAAAAAAAATCTTACCCTAAAAACAATGGCTATCATCAAGAAGTCAACCAACAACAAATGCCAGAGAGGCTACAAGGAAAATGGAACCCATCTTCATTATTGATGGGAATGTAAACTGGTAAAGCCCCTATGGAAATCTGCATGAAGTTTCTTCAAAAAATTAAATCTAGAAATTCAGTTTTATCCAGTGATTCACCTTCTAGTTATCTTCCCAAAAGAGCTACCTATGTTTATAGCAGTATAATTCATAACTAAATCTTGGAAGCAGTCTGTATGCCCATCAGCAGATGAAAGGATATAGAAAATGTGGTATTGACACACAACAGAGTGCTAGTCTACCAAAAGAAGGACAACTGACTCATTTGAAGGAAAATGGATGTGCCTTAAGAACACCATGTTAAGTGAAGTAAATTAGACACACAGGCTTGAATATTGTATGTTTTCTCCTAAATGAGAAGCCCAATATATAAATAAAGAGCAAAATAAAAGGTAGACAACATTAAAAAAGAGAGAAGGTATGCTTTCATGGGCCTATATTAAAGAACATATAAGACAATGTAGGGAAAGACTTTTGTAGTTTTGTGCTTACCAGAGGAAGAGAGGGTACCTAAGTTTGACCCTTTCTGTCTGGATTTCAGTTCATGAAAGTAATAGAGACAGAATGCTAATGATCAAATAAACATCCATGATCCCCCACAGACTCATAACCCTCAGCTGCAGCTGGGAGGCCTCTTCCTGCCTCCTCACTACGTGACTCTTGTGCTGACCAGTTGTGACCTAGAACAGATAGTATAATACACTGTCTGCCCTGCCAGAAGCCTTGAATTTTTACCTTAACAAATGTGACTTTCACCAGGTGCAAGGCCAGAGCATCTAACGTTTTCTGTGTTAAGTACATGCTGACGTAAGAAGTTTAGTAGTGAACATTCAACTTTTCCTCCCACTTCTTAGAGTGGTCCAATAAAAGTCACCTTACTTGTGACGCAGTGTTGAGCCTCCTTACACTGGGAAGGCAGGGAGAGACCGGGTATAGTGTCAGCACATCCCCAGTGGGTAGATGCACTGCTGTTTTGCAACTCTCTAAGGAGAATAGGGAGAACAAGAGAACAAAGTTTTTTGTTTCCTAAAAGTGGCATTTGGATATGTTTTATAACCCTAAAAATGCAATTTATTTTGTGGGCTGAAATGTCTTAAAAATGATGCCAAAATTTACACGTTTGAAATTTAATCAATTATGAAGAAAGTCTTTGGCTGTTGTGTTTCAGTAAGTGTGGCTACTCTCTTTTTGTTCAATAGTTTGTGGTTATAAAAATATAGAGAATTTTACACAAAGTTTCTCATACACATTTCTTTCCCTCTGTGGCCTCAAATTCTCCTTGCATATGAGAGGTGTAAATGACTGTATGACATCTCCATATCCCTTCACTAACCTGAGTACCAGTTACTTACTAATGAGCATATATAAGAATAGTGTATTCATATGGAAAATGGACCATGAGAGGTCTTTCTTTCTTTCTTTCTTTCTTTCTTTCTTTCTTTCTTTTTTTTTTTTTTTTTTTTTTTTTTTTTTTTTTTTTTTTTTTTTTTTTTTTTTTTTTTTTTTTTTTTGGCATCACAGAATGGGCAAGAGACTGAGTAGTGATGTAAACCTAGCCTTCTAAAAACTTACTCATTTTAATTTTATTTTAAAGGCAAGGAAGTAGGAAAACATAGGCAAGAATGTTCGTATTGAGATTCAAAGCCATGTTATACATTGGCTTCAGATATGAAGCACGTGAGTCTGCTGCAACCTTATCTGTAGCCTCTTACTAAGAAAGCATTATACTTGGGAGAAACTTCTGCAGGGAGATGCTAGCAGGAGTCCACCCCTGACAGTCATATGTTATGTACCTAATGAGTAAATGAAATGTTTAATAGCTGTACTATGAAAATAAGGTTTAAAACACTAAATTCCTGCTGAGATTGCTCATCTGTCCATGAGATGTACCTTTGGCCCCTTTTTCAACTCCAGCAGCATTTGTATTTTCACCCTTAGTGGGTCCTGCTGAGGAGATGGCATTAAAACCAAAGTGGTGCTTCCTTAATTAGTTGTATATCCAAGCAAACATATTTATTTAGCACATCAACATCTAGTGTTCCACCAAAGGGTCGCCTGAAGTGCTTCTACTGCAAGCCTTCCAAGCACAGAGAATTCCGCTGTGACTTCTGTGAAGAATCTGTAAATTTAAATTTTTCAACTAACCATGGAATATTGAAACTCATAGAAAATTTGGTATTGCCTATTTTTAGTTAGACTATGCATTGCTAGTTTGAAATAAAGGGTTTTCACTCATAATTTTAAGAAAAAAAGGATAGAACTTTTTTTCTAGAAACCATTGGTTTAAAACCCAGTTATTTTAATTTAAGAATTAGGCATTCACTTGCTAGAGTTTTGTTTTTTAATATTCATTATTTAACAGTAAATTAACCAGTTCTTCCTGAAAATTAAGGAGAGAGAAGTCAAAAAGTAATGTTAAATACAAGTAGAACTCCTATGTTCTGATTTCTTCCATCAGTTTTATAGCTAAAATATTAAAGATGAAATTGTTTAACCTTTATAGAGATGAAGAACTCAAATATGAAAAAATTGGGCTATTGGGCCAAGGTCACTACTACAGTTTGCATAAGTGTCCCCAAAAGGCACATGTTTCAGAATGTTTATTTGCCAAGCTGTGGCACTAACCAGAGGTGACGGAACTCTTAATGAGTGAGGCTCAGTCAGAGAAAGTTAAGTCACTTGGGGGCATGCCCTTGAAGGGAACATTAGATCCCTGTCTCCTTCACGTCTCTAACTTTGCTTCCTGGCTACTGTGAAATGAGAAGAGTCCTCTGACACATCCTTGCCCCATGATGTCCTGCCTGCCCACAGGCCCAAAGGTAACAGAACCAAGTAACCATGGACTGACTTCTCTGAATTCATTAGCCAAAATAAACCTTTTTTCCTTCTAAGTTGATTTAATTTAGATATTTATTACAGTAACAAAAAACTAACAAAGTCATCAAAAGTGAGTTAAACCATGTCTCCCAAATCTTACACTCGAGTCTTTTTCAGTATTTGAGTATCTGTTTGAGCACTCATTGCTTGCTTAGTATATAGAGCATACATTTTTGCTGTGCATGGTACAAGGTGAAAGATTAAAGTCATGACTCAGACCTATGAAAGATTAGGACTGCAAACCAGAAAATCATAACGGAACCCTATTATATATGGTGCACTACAAATAAAGAAGTAAAAGAAAAAGCACAGATTGATCAGCTAGAATGCCACTGACCAGGCTTAAAACAGCTGAGGTTCAGAGAAGAAAATGCTGAATCTATATAATTACTGTACAAATATAGAACGGCAACAGAGGTAATGTACCCCCAAGAGAATGGTGTGAGCTTCCCACAGCAGAATGTTTTCATGGAAATCTTTGTTTTAAAATGTTTTTCTTCTTTATTAAAGGCAAGTTCTGAGACTGAAGTTGTTTAATTGGCTGTTAATAAATATCTCCAAGGACATTTTGCTTTTACTTCTTTAACTTCCTTTTCAAGAAAAGGAAAGCAAAAATATTTAAGACCATAGAGTGCATCAATTAAGTCTTGCTTATTTGACTCAAATGCTTTGGCTGTACTAGAATTTTGTTAATAATAATTCTTCAGGGGCCTGACTCTTCTCTTCAACAAAATAAAGGGGAAGATCTCTAGACGACGTCTGGAGTGCTTGAGGTCTAGCATTCTCAATGTCTGTGATTCTGTGAACATTATTTGAGAAAAGGCAGCCACTTGAGTGTTACACATTCTGTTTGGTCTCTGAACCAAAACAGTATCATCTGTTCTTGTAAAGCTCACAGTGTCTTATACATTGTTCAACACTCAGTACTTTCTGAATGTGTAACCATTGCATGGTCACTGAGGAAAATCAATTACTACAATAATCTTCCTCCTGATGACTTTGAATTGAGGTAGTCTGAAGCCATACCTGTGTGCTATTGTAAATGATACACATGTTTTAAATGCAGTATAATACAGTGCATATCTGTGCAAGTATTTAGATTCCTGGACAGAAATAATTTAAAAGTATATTTCTATAGTGAAAATGTAGGCCATTCCTAGGAATTCAGTTTGTCTGCAGACAAAACTGCCAAAAATTATAATAAAATAAATATTAAGGAATTATATACAGCAGTCTGGTAAATTCTAAAGGAATATTTATTCTTATATGCTTTGAGAAACAAAGCAGGAACTGGTTCTTCTTGACTTTCCTCTATAAAAAGCTATACCAATGCCATTTACTTTTTCTTGAAGATATGTTTACTTTTTCTTTGTAAATACCTAACTTAGAGTGAACTGATTTTCAGTAGATGTTAGACACATTGCTTTTGTCTGGTTAAAAGTTAAATTTTAAATTTTCCAGAAATGGCTTTAAAATTTTTTAAATTCCTAAAAACTAATAAGTTCAATGTTCAAGGAGTCAAAATCAAAACTGGGTAAATATGTACACATACTTCTATACAGAAAAACAAATTTAAGATCTAGCTGCTCTGTTAAACTTGGGGAGGGATAAGAGTTGTTCGAGGAAGGTGGTGGGGAGAATAGTATTTTGTTAATGATGCTAAATCCAGGTATAACTAGAACCTTGTCAGCGCTCTAGAAGGAAAACAGACATAGTTTAGGCAACATAAAACAAGAGTTAAATACATACAGTCTCAAGTTTCAACTTTTTTTTAAACTTTTAAACTTTATGAATTCTTTAAACTTTGAAACTTCATTAATAATCTAAAATATTAATGTAAATTACATACACTGGAGCACCTGGAAGATTATTTGATGGCTCGGTTCTGTTTATTGCCTTCCTTTGTATTTTTGCTTTAACTAAAATGACACAAAGAATCTCATATTTACAGTTAGAGGCTGAAGAGAAAAGGATAGCGATAAAAGCAATTCGCAATTCTTTCTCACATCCAGGGAAGACCAGCTGATATTACAGTGTTTTTATGATTGAAAGTCTGCTTATTGTTCAACTATGTAGTATTGGTAATGAAAACTAAGCGTAAAGGACAACAATGACCTGTGACATCCATTATCAAATTCATATGGCAATTTCACTTTAGCTCAACTACCTCTTTTACCATTTTAAATTAATGCTAATGATTTAAACTGTGCTCTTTTATACAGCTTTTCCATTTGACTTTAAATGTTTTGCTTTTATAGCACAGTATAAGTACTACAATATTGTGGCAAGCTTTAGGTTTATATACTTAAGTAACCTTGCAATAAAAAGTTTGTCAAATCTAGATTTTATTAAAAGTTTTTTTTCTTTTAAATTATAGTTCACTATGAGAGACAATGATACAATAAATAGCTTCAATCCTCCAATTCCTTTTCTGCTGCATTCTTGGTACAATGCTAAATATTTTTTTCACAAAAATCTTTATGTGAAGTGTCATAATTGATTAAATAGTTTTGTAAAGTTAGATACTATAGTACTGGTCTTAGTTAAGCAGGATTTATAAAACAAATTTCAGACCCCAAAAGAAAAACATAGCCCTGGTTTACAATAACATAAATGTCATCAATAGAAACTTAGCAATGTCTCACATGATTTTTATGAGCTTTAGAATGTCTTTTATTGACAGAAGTTATATTGATTATGATAGAATTATATAATTTTTTTGCAAAAGAGAATTTAAAACAAGATTTTCTCAGGTTAGCCATGAAGGACTTTGTTTCACTATGTCATCTAATACTCATTTGTGAAGTAGAGTGAGCATCTCTTCCAATTTCACCAATTTTTGGTTCTCCTGTACAATTTAGGACTTATTTAAGTGGTGGTGCATGGGGTTTTCTGACCCAAAACTGAGACTGGCACCAGATGAGCTCACCTGACCCTTTATAGGATGTGATGATCAGTCCAGGGCTCCCAGGCAAATTTCATAGCATGATTTGAAACCCACTTGAAATTATATATGACTAATGGAGTTTCATCATGAGAAACCTAATCGCAATCTGTCTCCTGCTTGGTAAAAATAAAATGAGCCCATTCGTTGTGTCAGAATTAATCTCCACACCACAGGACGAACAATAACCTAAAATCAATGTCAAGTGACTTGATTTGGCTTATGTGCTTAAGAGATTGTACCTCAGCATGTTTCATATATTACATTCATGACCCTGTTTTCTATTTCAGGTCCTACTCTTCCCAAGACTCATGTTAAAACAGCTTCTCTTGGCCTGGCTGGAAAAGCAAGATCCCCTTTGCTTCCCGTGTCTGTGCCAACGGCCCCTGAAGTGTCTGAGGAGAGCCACAAGCCAACAGAGGATGCAGCCAATGTAAGGGCGTCTTTCAAATTCTTGCTATCTTAAGGGAAACATGAGCGGCTGCGCAGTGTGCTCTAAACCAGGTAGCACTCGCCATCAGCCCCAGGGCACAGTTGTTTGTCTGTACTTGAATATGAAAAGGAAAAAACCTTAGAGAAAAAAATTAAATCAGAGATCTAGTTAAAACATCTTACTGATAGTTAAGGGTAGTCTTAGTAATAAAAATGTAGCTATAGAACGCATTTCTTTATATCCACACACATATAATATGTATACACATATGGGACGTATATATGTAGATAGACAAGACTGAGAGACAGATAGACAAAAAATACAATGAATGTTGCCAACTTCCATCCAATGGAAAGACAGAGATCTTTGATATGAGAAGTAGGTATAATAAACTTTAGGTGTCTGACAAGTTTCAACTTCTTCAAGGCAGTCGGTTGGTTGTGAGCTATATTTGACAAAAGGTGTGTTTTGAAGTGTGCTTTAAATCATGAATCTTAATGCATTAGCATAAGACTTTGTTTCATATTGCAAAACTGTGTTGAAGAAACACATGAAATACAGTTTATGGTGTAGTCATAAAATGATTTCCAGGTGGTTAAAGAGATTTTGTAATGTTTGTGAATCAGTTAAAAACAACGAGAGGTCAGGGCATCCTTCAACATCAGAACCCCAAGAGAATGTTGGCAGAGTAAGTAAAATGATTCAGTCATACAGGCTGTTGACTATCAAGGAAATGTCTGAGCATCTGAACATCTCTTATAGTTCCATTCAAAGCATTTTAACAACAGCTCGGAACAAAAAAAATAACTGACTATAAAATTTGTTCCATGGAATTTGACTGTCAGACAATATCAATAGTGTTTGTCAATTTCATTGGCGTTGCATGATCATACAGCTTTAGATTCCAGTTTTTTAAGAAACATCACTACAACAGATAAAACTTGAGTCTATGATTCTGAGCCCAAGACAAAGGTTCAGAGTTCTCAATGGAAATTAATCAATTCTTCTGCAAACAAAGTCCATTAATCAAGGTAATATTGATATTTTTTTACCTTGATGGAATCCTGAGAGCTGAATTTGTACCCAGGAACCTTAGAGTGAACTCTGAATATTACAGGAGCTTATTAAAGTGTTTAAGAAGCAATGTGCATAGAAAATGGCCAAGGAATGGACAGTTTGTCCTCCACAATGATAACATTTCATGTCACGCATCACTTCTGGGATAATCATTCTGTCAAATAAAAACATTGTGGTGCATTGTCATTCAGTTTTTTCACTAGATCTGGCACCACGCGACTTCTGGGTCTTCCCCAAAGGCAACATGATCATGAGAGGTAAAATGTTGTCAGTCAGTTTCAGACATGGAGGCAGCCACGAGAGCACAAATAATGATATATTTAATGAAAGAGGATTTTCAGTTCTGGAAGACAAGAACCATAGGATTGTGTATTTGAAGTATAGGGGGATATTTTGAGGGGGAATAATAGTAATGAGTCTTTAACTATAATTTTTTAAAAACATTGATCATGAGTTTAAATCACACCATGTATAACATTTTTTTTTTTTTTGAGACAGGGTTTCACTATGCAATTTAGGCTGGTCTTGAACTCAGTCAAAGCCCAGACTGGCCTCAAACTTATAGCGATCCCCCTGCCTCTGCCTCCCAAGTGCTGAGATTACGGTGTATGCCACCATGCCCAGGGCACCATGTATATCCTTTTCAATGGGCTGAAATACCTTAATATTCCTGGAAATAATACAATATAATTATATTTTAACATTAAAAAGTAGCAAAAATTTTATTCTGGGAGTTTTCTAATAGTATTCATATTACTTTTAAAATCATAAAATGTCCTAGAAATATAGAATTGAGAAGAAGAAAATACAAAATGAAAAAAGGAACTCAATAACAAAAAGGAATGGACTTATTTAAAAATAAGAAATTTCATTATTTAAGGAAGGAAATGATCATGTAATAAGAAAAGAAACTGTGATTAAATTAGAACTATAAGTGATTAAACTCAGAACAAATGATGAAGCAAAAAATCAATATTTTGACGAAAAAATTTCTCTAAAAAGTATATTTTTTGAAAGGAAATTAAAAGATGTTGCCTACGAGCAGCTGTTTTGACACCTTTAATGTGTTTCTGAATAGATAGTGAGAGAAAAACACATTTTAAAGCTAAGGAATTGGCCTACTAGATACTTTGAATAAACAGGGAATAGGAAGAAGAAAAAAATGAAAAAACAGTTTGAAATTCTATTTTAGTGTTACATTTGAATCTTTTTCTACTGTAGACTGTGAACTAGCTTAGGTTTTCTTCATCCATAAATAAGGATTTATGCAAAGTACTCAATACAATAAACAAAATTATAACAATATCAAAGAATAAATAGGTCACATACCATCTACCCTTTGTGAGCCCTGTAACTAACAGTTTTCTTTAATAAAATATTTTTCTTAGAAGTTTGCTTGTTGAAAAGAAAGGATCATTTCATTTAAATGAAGAGTTAAAGAGTTTTTTTGACACTGTCTTCAGTACTATAAACAACAAGGTAGTTTTTGTGGAAAACAAGAAAGTTGTATGTGTGTGTGTGCATGTGTGTGCGTGTGTGTATGTGTGACTGTTTGGCAGAACAGTATTAGATACTCAATACAATTTTTAAAAGATTCAGATTTAAAAGAACCTAGTACTCTATTGTTAGACGTTGCCGTTTGGTTCAATATTTACTTAATCCTATGATTTGTGGCCACATGTCAAATCAGGTCAAACTCCAAAATTTATATGTTTCCTGTCTCATAAGGAATGATATCAAGTAGCCCACTTGTATAATTAAAGTTGACCTAAAGAATGATAGCAAAAGATTTAATATTAAAAGCAGTAAGGAGCCAGGCATAGTGGCGCATGCCTGTAATCCCAGCACTGGGGAGGCTGAGGTAGACGGAGCATTGTGAGTTTGAGGCCAGCTTGGGCTACAACATGAGCACAAGGCTGGCCTGAACTGCATAGTGTGACCCTGTCTCAAAAAATTAGGTCCAGGAGTTTGGCTCAGTGGCTTAAGCACCTGCCTGGCAGGCGCGAGGTTGTGAGTTTGATCCCCAGTGCCACAAAAATAAATGAATAAATAAATAAATAAACAAATAAATAAATATAAATTTTTTAAAAAGCAGTAAGAATACATATTAAAAGAAATACTGAGATGGAACAAATCCTCTAGATCATAAATATCCTACAAAATACATAAACCACAGGTATAATTTTAAATTTCTATTAGCAGGGCCCGGAGTTTGGCTCAGTGCCTTAAGCGCCTGCCCTGGCAGGCGTGAGGTTGTGAGTTCAATCCCTGGTGCCGCAAAAAAAAAAAAAAAAAAAAAAAAAAAAAAAAAAAAAATAAAAAAATTTCTATTAGCCACATTAAAAGATATGAAAATAAATAAAATTTATTTTAAAAGGTGAAAGATTTATGCAATCTGAAGAGAAACCAGAGTATGAAATTTACTTTAATAAAACATTCCTCAACCCAAATTTCTCAAATACTATCATTTCAACAATGTGTTTAAAGCTTGTCAAGAAGATAACTTGCATTGTTATTTTATACTACATGTTTGAATTCTCATGTTTATAAGAGAAACACATTCCAGTTGGAACTAGCCACATTTTAGGAATGCAACAGCTATATGTGGCTAGCAACTGCTGTACTGTGCAATGCATACTGTGTTTTGAAAATGATTAACCATCTAATCACCTCACTGTGCTTCTCTCCATATATCTATATATCTATATTATATTCATGCTTTGTAATAGCTTGTTAAACCACAATGGCTACTTTTCAGTCCCTGGTAAGCACTGAGTAGTACACCGTGTGGCCGAATCATTCACTGATGTGCTCAGGTTCTATTACAGAGCTCATGCATTAGTACAATGTGTTGCAAGCTCTTTCTTCAGGGCCTGGAGTGACTGTGCCTGTCCCCTTGTGCAGATTCTATGGGTGCCCATTTGGGATTGAGGGAGCGTACACAGCAGGATTATATATACATCTCTGACTATGGAACCAAGTGAAACTTTTGGCCTATGCAGATCAAATATCACAGCTCAGGCCCTTATTGGCTCAATAATTTAATCAATTAAATGGGCTCTCCAGGGATAATCAAAAGTATCATTTCTGTATTTCTCAAAACAAATTGTATGTCAACAAATGGAAAAGAATAAACTAATATTTATTGAACACCACCACTGGACAGCATTGATTTGTTGTATACTACTAGAGATTCACTGAGGCTAGCTTGCTATTTCTGTTGACAGATAATGAGACTAACTCAAAACAGCAATGCTGTGTATATACTGGAATTCAAATGAATACCACCACCTCAGTGCTCATCCCTGCGTGTTTCTCCATGTAGTTGACCATCAAAAATACTTGGGAATTTTTTTAAAGTAGAAACTCCTAGATCTGTCCTATCTATACATTGAACCCAAATCCTTGAGGGTGATAACTTGGGGATCTGTGATAACTAAGACTCCTGTTACTTCTAGTTACATGATACTACTGACTCACAGGGAATGAGGGCTAGAGATAATGTCTTCACTAAGATTTCTACCACTTAACCTTATTTTATCAACTATTTAAATCATATTGTAAGAGTTTCTTTGCATTGTGGACAATACTATCTCTGCCTTGGGGCATAAACTTTCCTTCTGCACACAGACTAAAGTCATAATTCTCAGACTTTTTAGTCAAAGCAAAGTCTGTCAGGTTCCTACCTATGACATGTTAAAAAGGAATTAAAAAGTTCAGTGATGTAAGTTCTGCTCATATCCTGAAAGATAGCCTCATCAAAAGAAAAGGGACCTAATGAATTGAACATAAACTACATGTCAAATATCCTGATAGGCACAAAGTATGTCACAAGGATTCTCAGAATTAGATATGAAACAGGTATCACTATGATCATTTTATAGATGTGGAAAACTATGTACCTTAGAAGTTCACTAATTTGCCCAAGACTACAAAGCTGGTCATTGATCAGATTTGATTTAAGCCATGAAATATTTTCCTTATCACAGAAATGAGAGTCCTAGAACAAGCTGGGATCCTTCTTCATTATCTCCATTTTACCAATATCTTCATTCAATGAATATACTGTAAGGACAGCCCTTCTCACAGTCTACTAGGATTTGAGACTATTGAGTAATCCCACTAGTAATTCCTCCTGCCTTCGTGAAATGAATGTATCATTATTTATACTAACTGTTTGCTTTGATTCTCTCCATAGGTGTATGAACAGGATGATTTGAGTGAACAAATGGCAAGTTTGGAAGGGCTGATGAAGCAACTTAATGCCATCACGGGCTCAGCCTTTTAGCATATATTGCTGAATTGATGAAGTGAATTTTCTGGGAGCTTTGCAGCATACCAATCACCCATAAACAGCACACCTATGTCTAAGAACTGTAACCGGTGTACAGGTCAATGTTAGGACCACACAGTTAAGGAAGATCCTGAAGCAGTTCAGGAGGAATAAGCATCCCTTCCTTCATAGGCATCAGGAATCATAAATGGTGACTATGGGGTCCCTAAACAGAAGCAAGATGCATCTTCACTGCAAAGTCAAAGCTGAAGCTGCTAGAATAGTCCTGGGTCTTTGTCACTGCGGAGATCACACTGTTGTAACTAATGCCTATGTTTTCTTTCATCAAGGCCTGTCGTTTTATGTGTAGGTCTAGTCTTATAAAATGCAAGTGCATTATATAAGCCTGTACCATGCCATGGCAAATCAGTGCAAACTTATTTTTTTTTTTTTGTTTTTCCACTTTAAAATACAAAGCACTCTTGGAAATTCCTTCATTCCATAGCACTGAAAGATTGAATGTTTGCCTGACAGCACAAAAAGTAAATAAGTAAACAAAAGACAGCAAACACTTATGTTTTAATTCAATCATTCATCTCACACAAGTGGCAGATATTAGCAGGTGGTGGTAAACTTCACCAATTTTAACAAGTATTTGTAAATCCACCCTTGGTTAACATTTATGTCTGAAGTATAGGGACATAAAAATCTGCAAATGGTGGCATCCTGCCAGCCGCAGCATATTTCTAGAAAGAGGATACAATATGCAATCTTCTCAGACACACAGTAATTATGTGCTTAAGCTTATAATAGGACACTTTTCAATTTTGGAGGCTTTTATGCCATACGCACTGTGATGATATTTCAAAGCTTCACTGAGGCATCTTCAGGAGTCTGGCTGGGAGACTTCCTCCCGCCCCTCCATCCCATGCCTCCCTGATTTCTCCTTGGCAACTAGCCATGGGCAAAATGGCCAGTTCCACATATCATATGGACTTCTGGTCAGTATCCCTTGTGTCCCCTTGTGAAAGTGGAAAGCAGACCCTGAGGAAAGGAAGGACCAGAAAGGCTGTTTTCATGAGTAGTTTCTCTTGGGTGATGCCACTTCCACCTGCAGCATCCTGAGTTATGCCAGGCAATGCTGGCAAATGTTAACCAGCAGACCCTGTTGCCAAGGGAACTGCCCATCCATCCCATGCCTCTGCCAGATTTTGGGAGGAGCAGAAAGATGGGTGCCACTTGACACTTCTGACACATCATAAACCCAGTGGATACTTTACAAAGCAAAGTCTTAAACTATAGGCTAGAATTTTAAACTTCTATTGCCATGTTATGTACAGCTTGTACCTAGCTGAACTTAAGAACATTTTGTGTGCACTCTTTTAGTTTCTGAATTTTCAGCTGCATTTGGAGTTAATCCCTGTTTATGCAGCCAAGTCGCCAAAAGGGAGCTAGTTTGCATATTTATCAGTTAGGTGACTTGAAAACCCAATGAGAGAGTTTCAGCTGAATTATTCCTTTCAGCTCTGCCTTTGATTTCAAGCTTGAGTAGGTCATAATTTTAAAAGAGCATGGGAAGGATAGGATCTTTACAACCTAATAGCTCCTTTTATTAGGTGGGTAATTATATATGAATCCCTGAATGAAATATTTTGAGCAAAATGGCACTGTAACAGAAGTAATAATTCAGATTATTTTTTTACAGTTTTATGTCTGGAAGGAAATCTGATGTCAAAGAGAGGGCTTGTTCAAATGGTTCATTAGAAAGTCCGGTCCATTTGCAAAATTATTCCTTCAACAAGAGTGCTTGTTCAATTTACTAAGGTTTTCTGGAAGTCTTTTCCAACAGCTATGTGATGTTATTCAATGGGACAGATTTCTTTTGTTCAGTATCAGGGCATTTAGGTAGACAACCTTCTACTGACCTAAAATAAGGTATTTTCTAACATACTACCAGATCTTTCAGAAATAATTCATTTCTTTAAAAAAGAAAATGTCCTTTAGGATAGCCTAACTTCTCAAGTCTCAACTGTGGCCTAGCAAAATATTCAGGAAAATATTCATGAACAAGGAACATTCTCTGAAGCTACTTGACATCCTTAGGTCATGCTGGTGCTCAGCCAGGAATGGGCTACAAATCTCAGATTTCAGGGATAGTGTTGCAAAGTCAGTCTGTTCAGTAGAATCAAGAGAACTACTATATTCATAAAACTATGGACCCCCTGGTCAAAGTCAATAATTTTAGGATCTGAAACTTTTTTTAAAAATCCATTAAAAATTTGCTCTATGTTTACAATGAGTTACAGTTCTATCACATGCTCCTGAAACTTTCTTCATTAAATAAATACAGTGGTTTCTTTTAGCAATTGGCAATGCTAATATGTCCCATTGCCATGTCTTGAATATAGAATAGGATCTATTTTAATAGTCTCAGGAGGCTCTAATGTCATTTACTTAGTGTTTTAATATGCAATAAATTTATCACAATTTCTGTATAACTCTACTCCTTACTCCTTCAAATGGTTCACAGGTGTACAATTACCCTGCCCAAGTTTTCAGGTAGCTTTAATTTTCTGGTCTCCAGATCGCTTGACAAGAACATGTCTGTGAACACCATGAGTGTGCCTCTCTTTTGCTCCTACTCCCAGTCTAGTTCATGGCATGCTGGGATCTTTAAACTCATAAATCTCTGTGACTCCCATAGGGCAAAGCTTGACAGCCAAGCAGGATCTCTGCCACCAGGACTCATTTCTCCCTGAGAAAGAAGAAAATGAGACTTGGCCAGTCATGTTAAGGCCTCTCCTATACTGAGCTCACCTGTCAGACAGGAGCCTCCTCTTGAAAAATTTGGCCTTTTCCTTTGTGTTTCATTCCTCCATAAATTTCTATACTTATTAAACTCACAAAAATGTGGTACATACCATGTAGTCCCAGTTCTTAGGAGCCTGAGGCTGGAGGATCACTATGAGTTCAAGGCCAACCTGGGCAACTTAGTGTGTTCAAGGCCAGCCTGAACTACATGGCAACACCTTGTCTCAAAACAAAATATCAAAGATTTAGGTGCTAAGTATTACATTTCAAAGTTATTTCTTTGGCTGGGTATTGTGGCACATGCCTGTAATCCCAGCACTCAGGAGGCTGAGGCAGGAAGATTGCCAAGAGTTCAAGGCCAGCCTGGGCGAAATAGTGAGTTCAAGACCAGCCTGAACTACACAGCAAGACATTGTCTCAAAACCAACCAACCAACGAACAAAAAACCAAAAAATGCAGATAGCTCAAAATGTGTACCAAATATTTGTACGATGCTCTAGCTAAAATCAGTATTTCTTAGTGATTCACATTCAGTAGACTGGTCAAAACTGCCTGTTTATACAGCATATCTATAAACATTTAGAATATTTAAATAATGTAACTTTATATTTGGGTCTTCTAAAATACATAGTTAAAAAACCTAAAAGAAATACAAGCCAAAGATAGAAGAATTGGATTTATTGAGTCATTCTTTCAGGAGTTAGATATAACATTAGATTTTTAAAATTAGAATTGTTGAAAATGAGGTCTATATTCAGTCCCCACCCTGGTAACAGCTACAAATAGAAAGCCACACAGTATTGGAGTAGGTTCAGACAGCATTCTAAAACTGAAGCTTAGCACTCATTGGCATTCTCGATAAAGACTCTCTTAAGTATAAGTCTTTCTAGAAGCTGTCAGAGTCTGTGTTTGAAGATAGTTTCTGAAACCTATTCACCATTTACATCCTTCTGCTGCCTTTAAATAAACAGATTTAGATCATCTTCAAATGGAATGCAGTGTGTAAACTGTGGCAGCTGGACTCTAATTCCAGCCTGAAACGCTTATCACTAAAGAAGTTACCATTTTAGATAAAGTGTATCCCAGGACTAGACTTCTTACAGTTTTGCAATGTCCATTTCCAATCAATGAAAGAAAGAAAAATGAAAAATTTCCAAGTTTTAAACATATTTAAGGAAATACAACCATCTGAACTTTAAAATAGACTTGCAGGAGAGTTGCTTTATCTTCTGCATCCAGCCAACATCCTATGACTGTGGTCGTCCAGGAGAACAGATGTTAATACCCTGTCCTGATTATCATCACATACACCGCAGCACCCAGAATACTGGCCAGGTGCTGAGGCAATCATATCCCCCAATCTACATGCTTCCTTTTCCAAAATAACATTTCAAGCAACATTTTATTCTTAATTTGTAGTGACTTTCAGAAATCATTTAATTTTGTACAGAAAAGCTTTCCACTTGAGTCCAGTGTTTGAAGTTAAATTGCATATTTTAGAAAAATCAGAGAGAGGTATACTTATGATACCCCATCCCACTGAAAGATACATGCACCCATGTTTCAATATACTCTGCTGTCCAAATACTTCCTTACACAAGGAGTTGATTCTGAAAGAAAATGCCTGAGTATTTCGAGTCAGTGAGGTTAGATAGGAAACCAAATATCATGCGTATATCAGCAAAAGAGTATTACTGCGGATCTGACCTGTCCTTTGCCATTACTGGATAACACGCTTGGCAGACTTCCAGTTGCACTCTGAAGGATTTCTTTTTCTCTTGCTCTTACGAGAGAGCCTCTGTACATTGATATCCTATGATTTTTTTGTTGGTCGAAGAACAACAGCCAAACTGGGCAAGATATCATAAACACAGAGACATGGGCCGAGGGATCTCACTGTGTGCTGAACGTGTATTTTCAGATGCAAGAAAGAAATGTTGGAGAGGAGGAGAAATGCTGTTTTTTATTACTGTAGGGTAAACCTGGCAATTCTGAACTTTTTGAATTGTCAGCTTGTTTGGGGGAAGGGTGGGTGGGTATGGGGTGTACTTTTTATAAGTAATATTTAATTTATTATTTAGAGTGGTTTCTTTTTGGATAATTTATGATAAAAAGGGAGATCTGGTTGGGTTCTAGGTTTGGCTGTTAAAGCTGCAGTGTTCCAAATGAGAGAGGGCCTGCATTGGAAGTGAACTGCCTATTGCTGAGTGAGAGGATCTGTCCAGGCCAGGCAAAGCCTTCACTGAAGTTCCATCATCAATGCCTTCTCCCTTTCTAGGGCTGTTCAAAAATGGTAACACCAAACCTAAAATAATTCTGATAGCATTTAGCAGATCAGCACTATTCATTCTCTAAAGGGCTTTGCAATTCAAGCAAATTGTTAGTGTGATAGTGATAAGTGTACTTGGTAGAAATGGGTATACTACAGCTTTAACTAGCCTTAGTGGAAAAAGAAATTTTTTGTTGTTGCAAAACACCTTTGAGAAAAAGGTATTTTGGGCCTACAAAGAGTTTCTTTAAATTGTCAGACTCTAGCATTGTTAACCAAATTAGACTAGTGATTGCAATATTTAAGTGTAAATCTTGTTCTATGAGAAAGGAAACTTGCTTACAGTTTAAAACAATGACTGTTTCTACACATGATCTTGTATACTACATGAAGAAAAAGGGGTTTTGTAATCGCCGTAGAACAGTCTCATATTCATTTTTTATAGAAATGTTATTCCGATGGTGCATTTTTTTGTTTAATAAAGTTTTGATACAAAGTTCTCTCTCCATTTATTTACAAATGACTGACAGTACGTGCAGCTGACCAGCGCCAGTCCCAGTCAGTCTGCACCTATCCTGAGGACACATGTTATCTTTTATTAATATTCATGTTAGACGATATCAGTGCTCTACTGTATCACTTTGGATCCTTTTCCATTTCCTGTGCAATCTGTGTATGCGTTCAGTTCCAAGAATCAGTATCCATGTCTTTTTTATTGGAGAACTGCCTCAGGTTCCAGAACTTGCTTTGCATGCCTTCACAGTAGAACTAGAAATGCCCAGTCCTTCCTAATCAAGAGCAGATAAATAGCCCAGCCCCTTTCTTCCAACAGAGACAACTGACACATGACCTGTCTCATCTCTTGAGTTCCTTGATTGGACTAAACCAAAGGGGCCCTGTGAAGATATTGCCACACAATACAGCAGCGGTCACAGTGTACCCTTCCTTGCCTTACCTCCCTGCTCCCAATCATTTGAGAGTTATTTTGCACAATTCAGATGGAAATCAGGTATTTGCAAAGTGCACCTCTGCTAGCAGTCCTGACGTCACCTGATGACCCTGGATAATGCAGGATGCCAACTGTTGACATAGGTGACTGCTGGTCACTGCTGCTGCCAGCCACTGCTGGCTGCTGTCAGCTTGTGCCTGGTACCATAGATCACTCTGCCAGGTGCTAGTCTCTGATGCTTATCTTCATTGGCTTCATTGCCTCACTGGCTTCTGTAGCTCTTCAGGGATAACAGCATCTTGTATTTTTTGGGTCTTTCTTTTTTCAGACAACAGCTTTGTCCATACTTCTCGGGATAAGTACTACCAAAACATAAATCTAGAACAGGTTCACAGGACCACCAACACAAGCCTTTATTTTAACAGGACATGTGCTATAGTACAGGGTGCCCAATACCCTGGAGTCCCTCCTGGACTATCCTAAGAAGCACATGGGAAGTGCAGCTTCACAGCACCTGTACTTCTGTCATTGTTCCAAGTGCAGGCCCACGGTTGGCTCACATCTGAGCCTGTGATACGTCCAAGTACAGTTCCGTGATAGGTACATGTATGAGACCCAAGGACAACCGCAGTTGTCGCATAGTGATCCAGTGAGCAGTGAAGTGAGGTGAGCTGTTTGACAGCTGTCATGTCTGGGAAAAAATTGCCAGGCCGAAACCAGGGAATCGTCTGTGCTCATCAAAACTATTTGGAATTTGGGAGGTTGGGATGTTGATAAGGGACCCAGGTCCCTTCCTCCCTGATTTTAGCCACATTAAAGTGCCCCCCACCTTTCCAAAGAGGTGGAGGCAACTCAAGCGGCAGGAGCACATGAGGGCCATGCTGGTTGACAGCGGAGCTGCACTCATGTCACAGTGACTTGGAGGAGAGTGGGCCACGAAATACCCAGTGAAGACACTGAGGAAGTTGTCCAGTTAGGGGCCAGGGGAGGAAAGTGAAGGGGAGCAGAGGGGCAGCCCTCCTGCAAAGCCTGGCCCCCTCCCGCCAGCTTGAGGGAGGTGGGAGAGGAGAGTCAGGCCTTAATCTGTCTTATTCCTCTTTCATCCTACTCCCTTCCCATCCAGTGGTTTCATGAAAAATAACACATCCTATAATAGGTTTGTTTTTATTGTGGAGCATTCACTCAAGACAGCATTCTTCTATCTTTATACCCATTTCAAAACACCAACACTTGATCAAAGATATACTCTCTCCATCCTCCAGATATGTCAACCTGATAGGATCAACAGAAGAACATAAATATGCACACATGTTGAGCAGTATGTATTGAAAGATTCAGTTGGACATGTAAACTGTTTCTTGGTAAGAAAACGGATATTAACCAAAATTGCATTAACACTTTCAGGCAACCAGAGGAGTCAGTTCTTGTTTTGAGGTCATAATAATGTTCTTGTTCCAAGAATCATACAGTGCTTCCAATTCTCTTCAGCTCATTATCTTTCCATCTAAAAGAATGTAATTAAAAATCTCTTAGGATGTGGTGAAACTGGAAACGAGTTCATTGTTTTTGGAAGTGTTAACCAGTATAATCAATGGGAAACAACATGGCAGTTCCTAAAAATCAAACATAGATTATCATGTGATCATGTAATTCCACTTCTGAGGATATGCCCAAAAGAATTCAAGGCAAAGACTCAAACACACGTTTGGACACCTGTGTTCAAAGGAGCGCCACTCACAATAGCCACGTGTCCACAGACAGAATATATAAACAAAATGCAGTACAGTCATACAGTGGAATAGTTTGTTTGTTTTTTTGAGACAGGTCTTGCTACATATTATGGCCTAATCTCAGACTCACAGTGATTCTCCTGCCTCAGGCTCCCAAGTGCTAGAATTACAGGTGTGTGCCACCATACCTAGTCAATACAATGGAATATTATTTAGCACTGAAAATTTTAAGAAAAAGTTTTCATATGCTACAACACAGAGAAACTTGAAGATACTATGTTTTGTAAGATAAGTGAATCAAAAAGCAAATACTGTATGATTATACTTTTATGAGATATCTAGTCAAATTCATAGAGTCAGAAAGCAAAACGGTGGTTGCCACAAGCTGGATGTAGAATTGAGGGTACTATAATTGCTTACTAGGTAGGTAGTTTTTGTTTGGAAGAAGAGAAGATTTCTTGGATATGGATGTCAGTGATGGCAGCACACAAATGGAAATGCATTTACTGAACTGTACATTTAAATGGTCAAAATGGTCAATTTTGTATGACATATTTTACAAGTTTTATAAATCTCAAACAGGGATATTTCAGAGCCATCTTTTATAAATACTAATATTTATTTTGACTTCTAAAAATTAATATGTAACCACAAACATTAAAGAAGATTAATTTACAAGAATACAAAGCAACACATAAAGCAGGCTATTTTACCTCAGACATGTATTGCACTATCATACATATGCAATCATCTCTCAAAAAAGGTTGTCAGTGGTGCTTATCTCCATGGGGATCTGGTTATTTGAAGAAAAATTAAATGGACTTCTGGTCTCTGGTCTAGACAGAATAAGGTTAAGAAATATATCACTCTGCTGCAGATATTTTTATGGGAAGACTTTTGGAGTTATCTAAGAATGAAATACCATGTCTGAAACACTCTATGCATTGTAGTAGGGCTAGAACCCAAAAAGATTGGCATTGCCCGCCTCCAGTTGAAATGTTCTCACTGATACATATTTATATCATTTATTTTGACATGTCTGAGATGTTTACCTATAATTCTCAAAAATCCTCTCTGATCTCTTTCTTATTTTCTCTCTTCCTAGACTTTTCCTGACATATTATTCTTTAAATATGTTCACACCCTCTCAGATTGACAATCTGCAATACTGCTTCTACTTTTTGTAAAGTTAAATCTGCCTTTTCTTGCATCCTATAATGATTTTAATTCCTCTACTCTATTTTTAATGTCTATGTCGTTCTTACTTTTCTTCCACATCTTGTTCATTTCATCACTGACTTTTTCTCCTCACTTGTTATTTGATATGATATTCTAATTATATTTCCTGGAGTTGATATCTTTATAGATATAAAAAATGCCAAGTTGTTTTCTAGGAAAGAACCTCTTTCTGGTTATTTGAAATAATTTCCTATAAGCCAGCCAGGTCTTGTGACCTTATTATCTTTAATTTGAAGTAACATTTGATCTATTAACTTACTCTCCAGTGAAGGAAAATCTATTTGAATCAATATGTGCTAAGCCCCTGTGCATCTGAGTTGTACTCAGACTCCTTGTACCAACCTTTGTGTTACATGATTCTCTTCTGGGTCACAGCTAGACAATTACTGAACACAGATCTCAGCCAAGTTTCTGCCATCTCCCCCACTTTCATCCAGGGTGCCTCGGCTGAGTACATGGGTGTGTCTTGGCTTGCTCACCCTGGCTTTCTGACTCACAGATATGTGAGAAGCATGAAAACTCAAAAACACAAAAGGCCAGATGTCATCCTTTTTGTTTCTCTACTTACAACACTGTAAAGATGGGACATGCACCCAAGGTGATGGCTTCCCTATTTAGCCTTTCCAGCCCGTGCTTTCTTGCAGTTCACAGTGATGGCACGAATGCGGTAGCAATGGGAGCCAGGAGATGGAAGAACAATAATGGTGTTGTGTGTCTGATGGCTTTGAAGCAGCCTCCAATTTTTGGTTTGTAGAAAATTTGTACTTGTGAACCAGAGACAATTTTGCACGAGATTGCTGGCACTCTGGTAAATTCATTGTACTTCTCTCAAAATTTATTGACTCTATAGTTAGTGGGAAAGCAACAAAAACCTTTCTGGATTCTGCACAAAGAGCCAATTTTTTGGCAATGATTTCTTCTTTTCTTTTCTCTCCTTTGTCTTTTACCACATTTTCAAAATCTATAAGTATTTTTATGGGCAATAGGGATGAATTTTGTAAGGGCCAACATTTTTTTCCTCAGTTAAAGAAGGTTCCTTTCTTTTTTTATCTTTGCACTATCATTTCATACAAAAGCAATAGAAACACAACAGTCTTAAGTCTATAATTGAATATGGGAACAGAGAATCTGTACATATTATCATTCATAGCAATTTTACATGGTAGATTGACTGTAAAAACAAAGCATGTTCTTTTTATCTGTGTTCCCTTAACTCTCAGGGTACTATAATAGGTTTAGATCCTAACTAGGGTTATATACAAGTACCAAATTAAAACTATATATAAATTATAAAAACCTGTTAACAGTCCAGTTCAACATCCTTGGCTTTCAGATTTCTATATAAAACTTAGTTTGGCATACTGATAAAAGACAGAAATTAAATTTTGAAAAAGTCACCCGAAGCATCTGCCTCTGAGAATACTGTCAGATACCTGTTGAGAAAGCTAACTCTAGGTTAAGCCCGTGAATTTGCAGTCAGATCACAATCCATCCGACAAGCAGTAACTGACAGTTAAAGCACACTGGTCAACCTAAGTCGGCGCAAGGAGCTCAGTAAGCATTAACCAACTAAGTTTATTTCAAGACTGTTTCATGTTCAATTTTCCTCAGATTAAGGTCCCCTTACAATTTAAAACATGCAGAACACACACTGTACAAATAAGGCAAGAATAACAACTCATCATAAGTGAGTTATTAACAGAGACACCAGTCAGGTAGAAGTACACGTTGCATGCGCACACCTTGCCCCTGGCTGGACTACCTGGGGCCAAGCGGAGGCCGCTTTCGCTCAGGGGACAACAGGTGGCAGTTAGCTCAGGGCAGAGAAGTCTCTCAGGGGTTCAGTCAAACAAGCTTCCAAATCACATTCATCCTCCACTTGGTAGTCTGTGTGTCTGATTTTCTTTGATGGGCGTGCCAGAGTACACATCAGAGTTATCCTGTGAGCTCACCTGGGACTCGGAGCCGCTTTGTATGGATTAAGTTTCCATTTCCCCCAGGTGCACGGGTGTATTTCTTGCAAATCATATCCTTCTTCAGCTGGAGGGTCCCAAGAGTGCAGTGCCACCTTCCAAAGCTTGATCTGCTGGTCCCAGGATTGCCGATTGTACTTCTTAAATTTGTTGGGGGTCTTGGGATGGATGCCAGGCTGTCGAAGGTATCTGGGGACTTCTTTAACATAACGGTCACGGGCAGTGGCGTTCTTCCCAGAGTCAATCTGCCTCTGTCTCCTTCTCATGAGGACACTTTCATCTGTCTCCACATTGGCAGGCACTGCACATGCAGACTGCTTTGAATCAGAACTTCCTGACCAAGATTTTCTCTCTCTGCCAAAGTCATTTATGAGGAGTTTTCTTTCATACTTTGCAATTTCTTTGTTAACTCTGGTCCTCATTTCATCTTCTTCCACTGCACTTGCCCTGTCTGAGCATCTAGATGGGGTCTTATGGGCTTCAGGAGCGCTCAGGCCTGCGATCCATGCGGCGCCCGTCCTCCTCCAGCTCCCTGCGCCTCCGTCTGCTGTGCGCTTACGCCCAGGCTCCGCGGCACTGGGGTGGCGGGCTGGGTACCTGGGTGGGCGGGAGCCACTGTCCTGAGTCCCGCCGCTGGGGGTCTCTCCAAGGGCCAACTTTTTAGAAGACATTGTAATTATAAAATCTTAATACATTTTTGAAAACAGCTATGTTATGTCCTAGCTTGTATTTTCGTAAGTCAAAGTTTAATATTTTGTATTTACTCATTTATTTGTTCATATTACAGTTTTTTTCTTTCATTTGTAACTCACCTCCTTCACTATCTTTACCTTTAAAAATTCATAATTTGATACACTAAATACTGAAGCAGTGATTCCTGAGATAATCCAAATGTTCTCATTAGCAGTTCAAAAGATTTCTTGAAATAAATAACAGAAGTAATTTCTCCAAGATTCCTTTCAGGTTTTAATTAACATTATTCTTTATAAATTAATGACAGTCCTTTAATTTTCCTGTCTTTGTTAATATCTACTCTGACTCTTTATGCAAGTTTGACAAAATACCCCTTAGTGGAACAATTTTTCACCTTCTTAACATTTCTTAAGAATTCAAATCTACTTTTTTGTGTGTCAGTAGTAGGTTTCCTGAGATACTTTGTTTTTCTTTTTATTCAAGTTAAAATTGTTTTCTGATGTGGAGCTCTCCTAACAAAGGTAGAATTTGAAATTTGTAAATGTGACTCATATGCCATGAATTATTCTTATTTCCTCATCAAATAATATACTCCAAAAAATTAATGACAGCAATTATTTCATAGTGGTGTTGTAGACTTAAATTTAACTGAGGCAATGTATATAAAGCCTTAATACAATTTCTGGTTCTTGGCAAAATTCTTAATGAATTCTGTGTATTCAATCTTTCTCTTGATCTTTATGAATCTTTCCAGATATTTGAAAAATACACACTGGAATTTAGTAAAATCCTGCCTTGTATGTAACTTTTTAGGAATAATTGTCAGCATATATACAGATAAAGAAAATAGAGTTGGTTTTTTGTTTGTTTGTTTTTGATACCAGGAATCAAACTCACGACCTGGTACTTGCCAGTCAGGTTCTTGTGCCACTGAGCTAAATCCCCAGTACAAGAGAATAAAGAGGATGGTTTCATAAAATGTTTTTGCTTTTTTAAGTTGTATCTAATTAGTGTTTATGTAATTCCTTTTATTCATTCATAAAGAACAATGCTAAAGCTATTGATGAATTAAAGGATAAACTTCACATTTCATACATTTATTATATATATATATATATATATATATACACATGTGTGTGTATGTGAATGCGCAAACATACAACTGTAGTCAAATGAAAATCAGATACATTTAGACAGGTAAAAACAAAACTCTATTAGAGTACAAGTTGTAGCTCATAAAAACCTCATAGGGAAGGCAGTATTTGGGATAAGCTTTAAATAATAAATGAGACTAAAATCTTTAGAGACAGATAAGACAATTCAGATAAAAGAAGTTACATGTGTAAAATGATATGAGCATGAGAATTTACAGGATATGTATTGCAACTACTACATATTTCAATGTGCTTTTAGGAAAATATACTGTTTGTGGGAAAAATGGGAAGTACACTGGCATAATCAATGGTGATTTTGTAATGGTGATCCAAAATATTTAATTCAATTGTGATAGTAGTAAGCAACCACTAAGCATGGGTGCTTTACCATCTACTGCACAAGTGCCGGTGTATACTTACTACATATCAACGACTAAGCCAGCACTGAAAAACAACAGTAAGCTCTATATCTATGTTCCCTGCCTTTATAATTTACTGGTGAAGATAACAGAGGAATAGATCAGTACAATAATTACAACTGTACTGACTTCTATAAAAATTGTGGCATAGAAATACTTTATCTCCAGGCATTATTTACCATTATCAATGGAAAATG
This sequence comes from Dasyprocta punctata, assembly GCA_004363535.1. NCBI lineage: Eukaryota > Metazoa > Chordata > Mammalia > Rodentia > Dasyproctidae > Dasyprocta > Dasyprocta punctata. The sequence goes on from RJWM01001147.1 coordinate 94,110, forward strand.
TGGTCACTTAATTTAGACATCTTCATATTAGTAACACTTAAATTGAAACCAGAGGAAATGAATGAATCACTCATATGAATATTGGGAACATAGATGATTTGAGAGAAAAAATATGTGCCCATGTAAAGAAAGAATTTGACTTCTCCAAGCAACAGACACATGGTTAGTACAGCTGCACTTCACTGGAGCAGGAGAAAGAATGGAAAGAGAGGCTGAGGAGTTAGAACTGTGCCAGATCACACTGCACCTTGCAGTGGATTCCACTGTTTATATACTGAACAAAATGGGAGTCATTTGGGGACAGTGAGAGAGTTAGCATTTAATTTATGTGTGTCAAAGTAAAAAAAAAATTGTACATGCTACTTCAGATGTACAAAATCATGTAACATTCAATATAGCCTATAATTTCTCTCATCTTTATCATGAATCTCAACACTTCTTCAGTAGTGAGATAAAGCTCAATCTTGCCAATTAAAGGAATCTTTAGTTTCTTGTATAGTTTACATATCTTCCTGTTTAGTAGAGTCTCTTTTTTTTTTTTTCAAAATAAAGGCATGAAATTCAACGTTGAAATTTTTCATTCTTGTCAGACTTTCTCAATGTGGCTTATGCGAGTTCTCATAACATGCTTATCCATATGCAGATCTTCACTGCATCAAATAAGCTTATCATTATTCTATCTTCTCACTTGGAATTCTGTTGACCTTCAGGACGAAGCTTTATACCTAAGGCTCTAACATCTTTTCTCTCAGCATATCCAGGTCTTACAGTCTCCCTTACCAACTTGGCCCCATCTTATTTCTTTCTACCACTATTAAATCTTTACTTTACTCTTGTTCTCTACCTAGTCCCATCTATGTTGTCCATTACACAACTTGTCTGTTTGAGGGTTACCTCTGGCTCGTCCATTATCCTATGGCAGTTCCAGTGACTCTCAACTCATTCTCTCATATGCCCAAATGAAAACATGATGAATTAACTGGATTCCTGATATGTCGTATACAGGTGCTACTGTTAGCACACTCTCTGCCTAGTGTGCTGGCCAACATTTTCCTCTGCACCACCAGCTAACCCTGTCAGATGTTACTTACCAAGATTCTTTAAGACACAATGGACATAATATGTCCTATACTTTTGATTTTCTTACCTATCTGCTTAGAATTTTTATCATTTCTTCCCTCCCTTCCCTAGTATTTAACCCCATAATGAGGTGTCAAGACCCTCAGAACTGAACACTTAATATGTTTTTCTCCTGGCATACCCCTGTCCTCTAACATACCACACCTTGTCCAAGAGACAGTTTCTGCCCCTTTTTCAGATCAAGTGAACATTCTTGGAAACCTTCACTATTCACATATTAGTATCTTCTTTTCCTATGAGGTAGTAAAGCCATTGAGTCAATGATTATAAAGCCATGGGACATCAAGTGTTAAAGACAATAATTTTTTTTTTTTTTTTTTTTTGTGGCACCAGGGATTGAATTCACAGCCTCATACCTGCCAGATAAGCGCTTAAGCCACTGAGCCAAACTCCTGGCCCTAGTTTTGTTTTGCTTTGTTTTAGGCAGGTTTGCACTATGTAGCTCAAGCCAACCTTGCGCTCATGTTGTAGCCCAAGCCAGCCTCGAACTCACAACTCTCCACCTACCTCAGTCTCCCGAGTGCTGGGATTAAATGCATGCTCCACCACACCCGGCAATCATTTTTATTAATTTAATATTTATAAAAATATACTCTATACCAATTTTGTGTATGTGTGTGTCTATATTAAAGATTTAATCTGGAGCTAGATGTGGTGGTGCCTGCCTTTAATCTTAGCACACTGGGAGGTCAAGGCAAGTGGATCACAAGTTCAAATCTAGCCTGATCAATTTAGTGAAAACCTATCTCAAAATTTTCAAAAGTAATAGTGTTTTTCAAAGGGCTAGACATGTAGCTTAGTGTGAAACCCTTGGGTTCAATCAGTACCACAAAAATATGTATATGAATAAGTAAATATTTTTAAAATAATAAACCTGGCTATTTTCTAGAGAATGAGTTCCAAGTGGAAAAAATGAAAAAAAAACTACAAGAAATGTGTGACAAGCTGGACGTGGTGGCACATGCCTTTAATCCCAGCACTCGGGAGGCTGAGGTAGGTAAAGCACTGTGAGTTCGAGGCCAGCTTGGGCTACAACGTGAGTGATGCCAGCCTGAACTACATAGTGCAACCCTATCTCAAAAAACTGGGGTCAAGAGTTTGGCTCAGCAACTTACGCGCCTGCCTGATAGGCATGAGCTTGTGTGGTCGATCCCCGGTGCCACAAAAAAGAAAAGAAAAATAAACGTGTGACAGTCAATTCAACGGTGGTGAAAAGATGAAAATTAAGTGGATATGTTTAAAGTGCATTGTAGTGATGGAAACAAACATACTTACAAACAGATTGGACAGATATGAGTTTTGATGAACAGACATTAAACTGGCAGTAACAAGTCCTGGGATATGGTCTTGTGGAGGACAAGGAGGACTGGCTGTGAGTAGGGAAAGCATATAATCTTTAAAGAACCCTATGTGCTAGCCAAGGAGTTCAAAATTTGAATCTAGAATGCACAAGAAAGAGCTGGATTACAGACATGAATTTAGAGAGCCTTTATTTTGCCATTGATTTTGAAAAAAATAGTTTTGCAAGATACATTTGTCTAGGTTGGTAGTTGTTTCCTTTTAGGGGTTGGAAGACTTCACTCCAAACTGACCTGGCTTTTGAAGCTTGTGTTGAGAAGTCTGCTATAATCCTAACTGTTTTATCATTAGAAGTGACTTTTTTTTTTTTTTTTTTTTTTTTTTTTTTTTTTTTTTTTTTTGTACTGGGAATCAAACTGAGGACATTGTACTTTCCAGGCAGGCACTTATGTCACTGAGCGACATCCTCAGTCCTTTGTGTTTTTTTAAAAAATAGCTTTTAAGATTCTGACATTTGAAAATCTAGAATTCTGACTATAATGGTTCTTGGAGAACTTTTTCCATTGCAGTTATTTGCCATTCTGTAAGCCTTGCTTAGCTATATATTGAAATTTGAAAAGTTTTCTTCCATGATTTCCATTATCAGATGTATTTTCCATTAGTGTTGTCTTCTAATTTCTTTGCAACTCCATTTATCAATAGGCTAGTCTTCTTAACATCATCTAGTAGCTGTTGAATAGATTATTGTTGTTCCCCTATCTTCTTTAATACTTCTCTGACTAATTCATCATAAGTTATTTTGTCCTTAATTTTTGAAATCCTATCTTCTCATTGGTCATTTATGTTTTTTATGAATTTTATAGAACTCTTTACCTCTTGGGTTTGTTTGGCACCTTTCCCTAGAGTCTATATGTTTGGTAAATTTATCATTCATGTTTTCAACCATTTTGTTCAGCTCTTTCTATTTTTTTAAGTGAACATATTCACATTAGTCACTATGTATGATACTTCCACTATGTTATGAATTATGCCTTCTTTGATCTGACCATGGTTACTTCTTCTTTAGTTGTTACGTACTGATCAACTGTCTGGTGTTTGTTTGAGTGGATGTTTGTTGTTCTGTTTTCATACTATCTATCTATCTATCTACCATCCAACCACCTAGTCATCCATCCAGAGTGTTGAGGCCCAATTCAGTGAAGAGCTTATTGGTGATGTGAGGAACTCTTTAGTTAAGTTCTGATCTCCACTGATTTGTTCCTGGCTTTACTTGTCCAAAGTAGTATTTACAACTTCAGCTTACTTAATTTAATTTGGTTGGGCCTTGTCATTTTGTTATAAGGAGAGACTTTCCACTGGTTCCAACAGCATCAACAGATCCAAGCATGCATCAATCATAAACACTAATCTTTTTTTTGATAATTTTACCCTTTTGTTGATACCCCTTAGGGACTTCATTGTATTGCTATCTGTGGTTTGTCTCAGTTCTGCCTGCAGAACCTAGTGCCACTCCCAGACTGGGCTAGGAGCCCCTTTTTGCCAGTGCAGAGCAGTGAGCAGGACCACATGCCATTTCAGGCCTGTCCAGCTTTTGGAAACAGTAGAAGAGTGGTCCCTCTGTTTTGGCTCCATGGAGTTGCTCTCTGACTCTGCCGTATTACTCACAGAACTGGTTTTCCCTGTCCTTTGCAATTCCCAGGTAGGAGTTACTGAGCCCCAAACCACATGGGAGCCTGTCAGCAGTCATGGGTAGGGCACTGAATGTTCCACACACAGCACTCCAATTGCATATGGGAGGAATAGGTGACTAACTATTTTTTTCCTCCAATGATCAATCATTCTCTCTTCACAGAGTCCCACTGTCCACCGGCACTGGAACACCATAGTGTATAGGTTTGTAACAATTTATTCTGCCCCTTTCTGTTTTGGGATTCTCCAAATCCCTGGGTCAGATATGTCTCAATTCACTGCACTGAGTGGGAAGGATTGAATGATTATGAATCTAATCAAACTGTAGATCAACACTGAATGGGGCAGCTTCCTCCCTTACTGTGATCCTCTTCCAAGACGGCATGTAGTCTGGGTCTGAGGTTGAGAGTGTGGTACCATCATTCAGGAGTTTGCTGGTTTCCCTTCGCACACTCTATAAACACTGGATGTTAGTGCAGCTGGATTTTCCCTTTATTTATCTTCCCATATCAGACTATCTTTTGCCCCTGCCTCAGGTCATCTGGTTTTCTCCAGCTCTACTTTGGAAATACTCATTTGTCTTAGTTACTTTTCTCTTGTTGCTGAGACAGAATACCTGACCCCCAAAATTATGGAAAGAAACGTTTATTTCTTACAGTTCTTGGGGGTTTCAGTCCATACTCAGTTAGCTCCAAGGCAGCATGGTGTGGCAGGGCAGCCATTCATGAGAGCTGCAACAGCAAGGCAAATCAGCAAGAGAGAGAAAATGCACCTTCTTCTCACCCTTACATTGTATGTCAGCTCCACCCTGGGTGGGTGCAACACTCAGGGATCACCAATTCCAGAGCTAGACAACAAACCAATCACTAACACCAGAATTAGCCCCATCCATGATTACATGAGGCTTAAGTGGGGGCCATCTGGTCACACTATAACATTCTATCTCTGACCCCCCAAAGATTCACATATATCCTTTATACAAAACACAGTTAGTCCATTTCCAAGAGTTGCCACAATTCTAACAGTTTCAGCATTGTTGAAAAGTTCAAATCCCAAATCTCCTCTGAGATCTATGGCAAACTCTTAACTGTAATCCCCTCTACAAATGAAAATGAGCTTAAACACTTCCAAAATGCAAAGGCACAAGATAAACATTACCATTCCAAAAGTTACACACAGGGAAGTACAAAGCACTGGAACCATAACAAGTCCAAAATCCAGCAGGGTGAACATTAAGTCCTATAGTTGCAGGTTCAGCATCTGGAACAATCTGTTGCAAATTATGAGCTCCAAAAGGCTTGAGCAACTCCACACCCACAGCACTTGTAGGGGTTTTAACTCCCATAGCTTCTCTCTTAGGCTCATTCTGCTCAACTCTTGCAGCTTTCCTTGGATGATAAACGTTCCTGGCTTTTTCAAATTTCTGGGTTCTCCACTGTGCTCATGGCTTCACCCTTATACTTTTACATATTGCCCTTTCAGGGGTGCACTTTCTGAACTCCTAGGCCCTCTGAAGTTGGGGTGGAAGTTGCCAAGGTCCGCTGCTAGCTGGAGCAGTAGCCAGGTTTTCCTCTCTCTTGGCTGTAGGGGTCAAGTACCTGGATCACTGAGTGTTCTGATACTGATATTGAGGAACAGAATCTCTATACCACCGCCATTCGGGAATCTGGTGTGGCTACCGCCATTTTGAAACCTCCTGTGGCCTCCGTCACCAAGGTGGAACATGGTGCTCTGTGGCCTTTTCCTCCAAGCAAACTCTTTCACTTTTGATGGTCTGAGACTGCAAAGAGTAGAGGCCAGCTGCTTCCCAGAATGCCCCCAAGCCATCATACTTATTTCTTTGTTCCTTCTCAGCAATCAAGGTCTCAGCTCTATCTTTACAGTCCACCACTTTCTGGTCAAACTCACAACATTTTAAATCATCCTGCTAGGCTCTTTGCTCTTGATTTGCAACATAAATCTGGCTAAAAGCCCCCTACAATAGCCACACCACCACCTCAACATTTCACTGCCTTGAAATTTCTTTTGCCAGATTAATCAGAACGTTACCCGTAATCTCAGTCTCAGGCAAAGTCTCTTGGATTAAGCAGAATGCAGACAAATTTTCTGCCAAGCCATAACACACATTGTGTGGAGTCCAACACCCAATGTAGTCCCTCTTCCCAGCAGAAACCTCCTGAGCCTGGTCTGAACCAGAAGGCTTTTTAGCTGCCTTCTGTTCTCCTGAGCTTTGACCAGAATCTCCCATATAGAAGAGCCTAAGTTGTTCCTGCACCACTGTTTCAGGCAACATCTCCAAACTTTTCCAAACTCTTCCCACAAGCCATTCCCAAAGGCTCTTGAACCACATGGTCAGGTTTACTTATGCAACTACCCCACTCCACTGGTACCAAATACTGTCTTGGTTACTTTTTTCTCATTGCTGAGACAAAACACTCGACACCCAAAATTAGGAAAGGAAAGGTTTATTTCTTGCAATTCTTAGAGGTTTCAGTCCATATCAGCTGGCTGTAAAGCATGGTGGCGTGGCGGGGCAGCCATACATGGTGGCCACCAAATAGCAAGTGCAAACCAGTGAGAGAGAAAGAAAATATGCCTTCTTCTCACCCTTACACTGTATGTCAGCTCAACCCTTGGGTGGGTGCAATACTCATATTACCAGGCCCACTGCTAGACAACAAACCAGTCACAAATGCCAAACTCAGTCCCGTCCATGATTACCTGAGACTTAAGTGAGGGCCATTCAATCACACTATAACATCACCTTAGCTGTTCCCCTCTCAGCAGCCATCTTTCTCTGTATCCGATCATCCTATCAAAATCTTGTCCCTTTAGACAGGAGTTTACCACAAATGATAATAATTTTTCTCTCTCTGAATTCTCTTGGAAGAAATTGCACTGTTCCTTAGACTCAAAGTTATGAAAGATGATTCCTATCAGACCAAATTTTGGACACTCTCATATAAACTTTTTACACAAAAGGCCTTTTCAACATGAATCTATATCACAAAGTCCAAACAAAACATACCGAATGAATCAATTTGATGAATGAAGGAATAAATTTAATTGAATCTGTCATTCCATTTCCCCTGAGAAATAAAAGTACTATGTAAAGTCAACAGTCACATATTTAGTAAAAATAATATAATATGCTTAATAATTATTAATATATTTAATAAGTCTGACTTATTTTCAATAGTGAATACATAAGTACAGTGACTTCAAACTGAGTTGTTTTTCTTAATGTTTCAAAAGAGCTTGACTTATTCTGATAATCAAACTGATAAAATACTAAACACTGACTACTCAGTATATGCAACATGTTGTGTATATTGTCTCATTTACCCACAAAATATTGCAATATGTGAAACACTATAATTATGATTTTATTGATGAAGAGACTGAAACTAGGGTAGTAAGGTACTGTTATGGTTTGTGTTCAAGTGTTCCCCCAAAGCCTCATGCAACCAGGGTGGGTAGGCCTTTCAAAGGCAGCTGAGTCTAGCCTTTGTGAATTGTTTGTCATCTAGCACTAGGATTGGCAGTGTGAGTGCTGTACCTGCTCAGGGTCAGGTAGCTGACATACATATAAGGGAGAGAAGGAGGCCTGCTTTTCCCTTTTTTTCTTTTGCTCTGGTCACTTCTGGTGTCTGCCACAGTCTCCGTGAATGGTTGCCCCTTAGTCACTCCACCCTGCCTTGGAACCAGCTGAGTATGGTCTAAAACCTCCACAAACCATAAGCTAAATAAACCTTTATTTTGTTCATTTTGGGTGTCAGATATTTTGTCTCAGCAACAAGAGAAAAGTAACCATGACAGATACCTTATCATATGTTCCCTGGTTAGTAAAAACCCAAGCCTCGAATCACTTCTGTAATAGGTGCTTTTTGCCATCATGTAAAATAACATTCAACTGCTAGCTTTTAAGAATTTTTTGAGGTTTTAAGCTTTCATGTTTATAAAATCTACCTGGAACTCTTGTTAACATACCAAATCCTAGGCTTATATTTTAGAGATACTGTACTGGATCTGGGGTAAGATCTAAGAATTTGTAATTTTACCATGCTCCCAGGCTGATGTCTATTCTCATATTATGTAACAATAAGAACTCTGTCTGCTGTATTGAATGAAAAATCCAATTCCAACCTCTAACTTAAATTTTAAGAAGAAACTCTATTAACTCAGGTACCTGAGCAATGTAGGGCTACACTAACTTCAAATACAGCTTCACTCTTAGGTCCACCTGGGATCACCAATGAGAGGAAAGTGCTTCAAGATAATGCAAATAGGTTTAGAAATGACACTCATTAGCAGGACAGGATACTTGTGTACCATGGGTCCATCACTGTAATTATATGTAATTATACGGTTTCCCTTATCTTGCTCACTCGCTGCTTCCCAAAAGCATGGGCTGCAGCTAGTTTAAAAGTCAAGGGATAATAGGGAAGGCACAAAGACTATGGATTTACTACCAGAAGGGAAGAAAAATGACTCCTGGATGGCAAAAATAATAGAGGAACTCAAGACTCTTGAATAAATCTACAAACTCAGAGGAATAAATTTTTATCAATTTCTTTAAGACACTATCACAATCAGATGACTGAAAAATTTTCCTTACCATGGCAAAGATACTTGATTGTAAAGTACTGTTTTCCAAAATTATACACCCAAAGGTATTATTCCATGAAAAAGTGGTATTATTCATATCATCTTTACATTTCAAGTAGTATATTTTATTCTTGGATACATACACATTCTATGCAAAGGGAAAGAGAAAGAACCATCGAGTCTTATCCTGCATAATTCTCTGTTGCTTTAAAAAATGCAAAACAATCCTTTATTTCTTGTAAAGTTCACTAGATTCATGTTGAATTATAAAATGGCCATTTTGGAAATTCATATCTTGGAGGTTTTGCTTCACTTTCAAGAAGGAAATGTTTAGTAAATTAAGATGAAATAGCTTTACTGCCTCCTTGCAACTCTCATTTAAGATTGGATATACTCTATCACTGAATATTTCCTAAAATAAAATCTTTATAACCATCTGGATTCAATGCTTTCTTGCTGATATTTCTTGTAGATAAATGGTTTCTTAATGACTTTTTCAATCTCAAAGCATGTACTAGACTCCAAAATTATGTGTTTAGATAACAACCCAAAAAGAGAAAATTTGATTTCTGCAGTTTCTTTACCTATAATTGGATCCAAAATGTTAAGTATATCTGCGTATTTTTCTCAGAGGTAGTTCTTTCTGAAAAAATCAGTCAGAAAGATTGTTCCTTAATATTATTGTACAAATAGCATTGTTTTCTTTTATTGCTATGTTCTTCTTTCTGAAATTACTAATTGTTCAAGTCTTCCTTGTTCCTGAACTTCATCTTGCACATAGGGAGGCAAACCAGAGACAGGAGGAATATTAATTTTCTTATATTGAGGAAGGATAACTATCAATTAATGTTTTTCTTCAAAGCTTGCAGTGAAATCATGTAGAATAAAGACAAAGTGTTCTGGAAATTATCTCAAAATACCTCCCACAGGAGAATATCTCATACCAATACTTTCTGCAAATTTTTAACAGAGCCGTTTAATAACATGCAGATAAATGTTATTTAATGATAATTAAGGTTCTACTATGGATATTAAGTATGTCTATATGAACATGCAGAGTTTCTCAGTTACATAATTTTCTTCTCTTTCTAGCTTATACAGGTATTTTATTGTTAATATTAGATGAAGAACTAAATGAGAGATAATGTTTTAAAAGTTACTTTGAGCCACAGATGATTCTCAGGGGTTAAGCCACTGAAAACAGGGCCCCTGGATATTAGTTTCTTATGTGTAAACAGTGAACAGGAAAACTATTTGGTCACTACTTTGAGTTTGGAATCTATGAAGGTGCTCAGGATGGAATACTTATTCTACACTTTTTTATGGAAAAAAATGAAAATTTTAAAACAAAATGATAAGAGGATAACCACAGTTAATACATTGCATACTGTTATTATACTTTTAAAACATTTTCAGATTCGCTCTTTCTGCTCTTGATAAATACTGAACTTTAGTTTGGAATTATGCTAAAAAAATTTTATCCAAAATGTGAAAGTAAGAAAATTAAAACCCTAATTCTCAAATGTGAGATTTAAAGGATAAAAAGGATGTGTGTTTAAAATCTATTAAAATAATCTTCTGAGGGGCCTGGCCCTGCACTGACCCTGGAGGAGAACCAGAATGAGCCCGTTTAGGCCACAACCCGCTGGGCCTGTGCGGCGCTGGCTCACATCAAGAGAGAACTGATCCGCCTTCCGGGGCCTGGGCCCTGCACCGACCTGGGAGGAGAACCAGAATGGGCCCGTTTGGTCCACAACCCGCTGGGCCCGTGCAGCACCAGTGCGCGGGCTTCAAATCAAGGACATCATATCTCCCCACCCCCCTCCGGTAAGCAACCTGCTGGTTCTGAGGTCTGGGTAAATTGATAGCAACTGGGGAATATTGAGCAACTAAATGTTGGTATTTTTTCGTAGATTTTGTAGGCCTCTGATCAGCAGCCTGAGCATCTCATTGGAAGATGACAGTAGGCAATGTGGCAAATATTGGGGACTCTCTTCTGTCTTGCCTTCGAGGCCCAATATGGTTCTCACTGTTTTGCTTTATGCTGATCATTATTATTTTTTTTTGCTTTATTTTATATTCTGTTTTTATTGGTTTTATTCTGTTTTGTTTTTTGGTTCAATTTTACTACACCTGTTGGAATGGTCAGCTAGTCTGAAGATAACATAGTAGCTATTGTACCCACATTATCGATCTTTGAAGTTCTGTATCAGTTCCACTGCTTTATTTTGATTGACTTTTTCTGTTATGTTCCGTTGTATTTTACTATCTTTAAAATAAAAAAAAATAAAAAAAATAAAATATAAAATAATCTTCTGGACTGTCCAAAGAGATTTTGTTTGAACTCTAATGTTTCTTGCAGTCTAAAGGAATCTCTTTCAGGTTCAAGAAGTCAAAGCCCAACTTGTACAATGATGCAAATTTTATTTGTTTGTATAATCAACTTCCAGTAGCACTAGAAAGTGTATATTCAAACCAGGGTCACTGGTACAAAAAATGTTTGAGACTAACTACTCTGACAAGATTGGACTATGGGTGCAACTAGTGTGTTACTGTACCCTCATAACCTGTATAGGCTCCAGTTAATAAATTCCTGGAAAAAGCTCTTACCATTGATCCTGTGACTTATGTGGATCAAGCACTGTGACTAGGCACAGAGAGAAATTATTGGCTCAGTCTATTCTATAGGGTCATATTTGTATTTGTAGATCAGAAATCTTGTAGTTGACAGCTACAACCAGGACAATATTGTTGGAGCAGGGTTAAGTATGGGGCAGAGAAAAATGAGGAAAAAGAGTGTGGATGATAATATAGGGAAGCACCCTATGATACTATCTTCCCAGAAGACAGTGTTCTTGTGTAGAAAACAGTCAACACTGTATATATACATCAGAATTCTATGTGCTAAAGTCTAACTTAATTAACAGATATAAAACTAAATTAAAGAATCAAATTATATGTAAGTGTATGGAACCAAACATGTAATATAAAAACTCCATGAAAAATGTTTATAGTTAGAATATTCGCTCATCGCCTTAGTGACTAAAGAATCTTAAATATCCAGGGAAATGTTTCCTGAATAGTCTTTTTGTTTATCTAGTAAATTCTCCTGTTTTAGACATTGCCATTTCCAGGTGCTACAGTTTATTGAGTGTTCCCCCAAAGGATCATGTGTTAAAAAGCCTGGTCTCCAGAGGGAATCTACTGAGAGATGGTAGAACATTTGAGAGCTTGGGCCTATGGAAGGTTCTCGAGAGGCATGTTCATGAAGAAGACTATGTGGCACCGATCTCCTGGTTTTTCCATTTCCTGGCTCATTATGTAACTAGTTTTCTGTGACATATGCAGTACTCCAATCACGATGTGCTACTTTTTTCATAAACCTAAAGTAATGAGATTGCCAATTTTGGCATGAAACTGTGAAACTGTGATCCACAATAAACCTTTACTCTTTGTAACTACTTCAATATTTTGATATAGTGATGCAAAACTGAGTAATACGCTTGGCATGTTGAAAACCTCCAAAATGTCACTGGAAAATAGCATACTTTTATCATTAAAAGTACAAAAATATATATTGACTTTTTCCATCCATGGGTTCTTCTCAACAGTTGAATAGTCAAAGCCAGCAAATTTTAATCTCAATACTTTAGATCACTCCCCCAAATTTGGACTTACAGCTTCAGCCCCATGCGTAATTTCATACATTAGCATCCCATGAGGAATTTCGAAAGTATTGATTATCTATTATTGTCCTGAAATGCTTGATCACTTGAGACACATAATGTGCTAAAATGACAGAATGTCTATTTACTGGGTTTGAGTCCAGACTTAGTAAAATTTGTCTTTGCTTTACATACATATAAGCTGGATCCTATAAAATGAGGTATGTGTTAAATATAGCATTTCTTTCCTTCTTTCTTTCTTTCTTTCCTTCTTTTTTTTTCCCCAAATGCCGGGAATCAAACTCAGGATCTTGCACTTGCCAGGCAGCAGATGTTGTGCTGCTGAGCCATATCCTCATCCCCAAGCATAGAATTTCTCATGCATATACTAGGAAAGAAAAAAGAATATCAGTATTTGCCAGTTGGGCATATTTTCAAGGCTGTGTTTTGATATCACTTAATGAGAGAGTAGGGCAACATAAAGTGGCATTATTTATCTATTCTTAAGTCTTTGAAGTTATTTTCCTGAATGATGAATACTTGAGAAATATCTACTAATTTAAAAAGTATTTGATAAATTTCTAACATGTGCATCATCTATATAACATACACGAATAAAGTTTTGATTATGTCAAGAGTTTCTGCTTCAGAATGCTGTTTCAAAGAAGGAAATATTGTGAAAGTTGCTGACAATTCATGTATTCGTTTAACAACTTCTTGTGTACGTCCTCTGTTTGAGGCAACGCAGCAGGCAGTTGGGGTATACCAATAATCTTAGCATAAATAGTAGCAATAACCACATATGAAACTCTCAATCTGAGTCCCAGAGAGTTCATTTACTACCTTCAGCAAGCCGCTTGGTCCACCTCTTTTTTTCCCCCACACTGCAACCAGTAACGCTTACTCAATTCCTTGGTTTGTTGCAAAAATGTCTTTAAAAAATACAAAGTAATTTCCAAGCTATAAAATGGTACACACATTATCGGAATGTTTTTGTTGTTGTCAGTACACCACTTTACTTTTCGAAAATGTTTACTTGTTTCCCATTCTTCCGTGTTAAGACGCAGACAAAATCTCTGGTTCACCTCCTACTTAAGCAAAAGGAAGCAACGAAAGCTGCTTCCGCCTCCCTCCTCACAGCGCTGACCTGTTCTGCTTTCCACCGGTGCCCTCTTAGCCCAGCGCACAAGTGACCTGCAGTGTGGGATTTGAGCAGCTGCGCTCTGGCCTGTGCCTTCTGTGAAGTGGTCATGTGCCAAATTACTGGAGCAGAACTTCTGTATAAGGTCGCATAGATGTGGAAAGGGACAAGGCTCAGCCTGCACCGCGAAGCAGAGTGGGGACCTAAGGGCTCTAGGAAATTCACCACTAACAGTGTTGATTTGCCCCTACTTGACCTCACTCAACCCTGACTCCCTGCTGCTTCTCAATCAGAGAAAACACTGTACAGCTTCTCCATACTCTGACCATGGGCAGTGAGGACTCGGGTGTGAGCAAGAGTGCTGGGTTCTGGTCAGGGCCATTCACAAGCAGCAAACAGGACTCTGAATCAAATAAGTCTCATGCTCTCAGTGACCTTGTGGCTGTTATTAAGCATTATTTTTGTTGGTAACTAAATTCAACTTATTGCTCTTAATTGGGCAATTTAGTTAGCAATTCAAGAACTCAAATATGATTTTCCTGTAAGAAATGTCACTTCTGCCTTTCAAGAAATATTTCTTGATTATGGAATTAGTCCCTACACATAGTTGTTTCTAGAGTTCTGGGTATTTTTTGTGAAAATTTGTATTGACTTTTCTAAGAGTATTAACAAATTTTTTTAAGTAGGAATTTTTTTTCTTATTCTTAATTGGATTTGATGAGATAATTTGCTCTACTTGGCTAAACAGTGTCCAAATCCATGTCACCAGCATTCAGGAGGCTGAGGCAGGAGGATCATGCGAGTTTGAGGCCACCCTGGACTACATAGTGAATTCTAGGCCAGCCGGAATTACATAGTGAGACCCTGTCTCAAAACAACAACAACAATAACAATAATTTAAAAATGATAAAAAAAAAAGGTCACCAAAAATTCATCTATCCAGCATCTCAGAATATGACCCTATATAGAAATAAAATCTCCGCAGTTATAATAGCTAACATGAGGGGGGTCATAGACCAGTGACTGGTGTCCTTCTAAGAAGACAAAAATGTGGACACACAGAGGCAGAAAAGAGTTATGCTGCTTCAGCCAAGAAGCCTCAAGGAAAAGCAGAAACTGGGAGAGCTAAGAAAGGATCCTTCCTCACAGGGAGCAAGGTCTTGCTGACACCTCGATTTCAGACTCCCAGCTTCCTAAACCATGAAAGAATAATTTCCTGCTATTTTAATAGCATTAAGAAACCAATACAACTGCATGAAATAAAACATATGCATTATGTGTTACTATAGTACAGTGAATTTTGATAAATATATATAGCACATAACCCTCACCACAATCAACATGTAAACATTTCTATGAGTCTAAAGTGTTCCCCCTTTTCCCTTTCACAGTCTGTATCCCTGACTCCTGTAGATATATCTCACCAGAAAGGGAAAAATTGTTGCTGTCACTTCATTCAATATATATAATGACTGGCAGCATTGGTAACAGAATTCTGAATGGTAGAAAAACAGTTAATGTGTTATCTCCTGAAAAGCAAATATCATTTCACTGACTAAAATATTTTTTTGCTATCTCATAGACTTCTATAAAAATGGTTTGCACTTATTTACAGGTAATCTGACTGCATATTTCAAAGGTAATTGTATAGCTGAGAAGTTTCTACTCAAAGTACAGTCACCTACCTTTTCTGTGACTCATGACAGCTATTTGCCCTGAGCTAATCTTCCTTTAACAGCCTAAACTCGCGCGTCAAGAGCAAATCCACAATACAGATACTTAATAAATGTTGAGAAAAATTAGCTGTAAAAAGCTCAGTGCTATTTACTTAGGAAATGAGGATAAGATTCTCAGTGATGGTAGCAGTTAGCATGAACTATAGAAGCTACAGTACATTATAGCAATTTCGCTTCCATTTCATTGTTGTACAGCTCAAAGACCAAATGTCCCACAGAACACAGGCGTATAATGAACACCTCCATACTATGGGAAACATCTGCATACAAGAATGGATCGACATGGAGAAGAAAGTTTAATCCATCTCAAAAAATAATATACAGCTGTGTAGTTTGTGTAGTTATTCTGGTCTCTATACCTACAGGTATTAAATATCTTCTGGTTAAAAGGTTTCATTCCATGTTTTCACTTCCTGACAGCTTATATGAAGAAGCACTATTATCTTTGTGTTTTCTTGAAGGTTTCCTAGTGGGCTAATTCCCTGCTTCACTATCTGAAAACAATTTTCATCTCTTCAGAGTATATAACATCTATATAATTTCTGTGAGCACCTGGCCACAATAAAGATTTCAAATCATCCCTTTGTGACTAAGGTATCCTTCTTTGACCAATACACTCTTTTTGTCTAGCTATGTAGCTGAGGTTGGTCTTGAAATCACTACGTAGTCCAAACTGGCCTTGAATTTATAGTGATTCTCCTGCCTTAACCTCCCAAGTGCTGGGATTATTTACATGTGCTACCACACCTGGCAGAATAAGTCTTCTGAGAGCAAATGTTACCTAACTTATAAGGATATTTTCTCATTACTCTCTTCTAAAAATGTTCCTCTTTCCATTTATGCTCTTTCTTCTACTATTTGATAGAATGTGAACCTGTTTTGTTGTGTCAAGAAGATGGGATTTGGAAAAAACTATGAAAACTTGGTTTGTAATTAGAGGGTTTTCTGTATCAAATAATGTTGTTCTGTTTTGTTTTTGTTTTTTTGAGACAGGTGAGGCTTCATAGGTCAGGGTGGCGCTGAACTCAATATGTAGCCCCAGGCTGGTCTTGAACTCATAGAGATCCTTCTTTCTCAGCCCCCCAAGTGCTGGAATTATAGGCATGCACCACCATACCCAGTTAAATTTTTAAAAATTTAATGTAGACTTTTGTGATTATTAACTGTTGTACTTTAGACTTTCCACACATTTTATGGTTTTTTTTTTTCATGAAGGTAATAACAATACCCAAAAATAATAAGGATGGATTGCATTGTGGTTGAGTCTTTATAACCATAAATGCAGTTTCACCATTATTAAGTAAAATTGATCAAAATATTCAGCAACACCTCTGAATGCAGTTGAATACTTTCTGCCTAGATGTATTAATAAGATTTCTCTGAGGGAGGAAAATAAGCAAACACTACATAAGCATATTTTATATCTAAAAAAACTCCACTGATTAGGAATACTTGGAGAAAACAATCATGATTAGTTCCCAAACCAAAATATGGTACTTATGTAATATTTTAAAGACTTCAGGTTAATGACTTTTAAGTAAATATAGAAATTTGAACAATGTTAACAAATCATTATCAAGCAGTATTCTTTGATCATTGGCCTTAATGACTGGATAATAAGTAGACATCTCTCAAAGGGGAAACAGCAATTATTTATATGTTAATGTTTCTTCTAATGGGCTTGAAATCAGCCAGTCCTACAAAATAGACTAAACCTTTGCCCTATGATCTTGTTAAAAATGAGCCCCCAGACTCAAAGTGTCCACAGAAAGAATGCACTTAGACAGCAAGCAAGAGGACTCTACCAGGCAAAGTTGGAAGCTTGCTTCTGCAGAATGGAGCAAGTGCATGCAGACACAGGTGGCAGGTGCTCCAAGCACTAGGGAAGAGGGATTTGTAAGCCCTAATGCATGGGAAACATTAACCTTTAGATTCACTGACTGAATTCAAAGGCTTAGAATTCATCCTGCATGGCTAGTCTAAGTGATGAGAAGGGAGGGCCTAAAGGATTGCTGTGGGGCGGGGACAGCAGGAAGGGAGGGACTGTGGAGGCAGAAAGTCCTCAGCTGTTGCAAAGCTATCTTTGGTCTGCAGATATGTTCCCAAAATTTAGGCATTTCCCATAATTGCAGTGTGAGGGGTGGGACTGCCTAGGGTGGACTAGAGTCTAAGATGGAGGCACTCCTGTTTATCTTTTGATAGAAAAGACAGGGCCTCAGTTTCTTTCCTTGTACAAATTAATTTGCATAGACTATTTCATTTTAAATGCATGCATATTACAAAAGTGAATTTTATCTCATTTGAATGAAATTCTTCAGAACAATACCCAGCCATTCCATACCTCAAAACACAAAATCAGAATTAAAGAGGTTAGTGGTGGTTCCATTCTTGATATTTCTCAAAAAAATTGTATGGATACAGATTCTAAACATACTTGTCTCCCTGAAAAAAAAGGTGACTTGAGATTTCATGCTTTAAGAATCACCATTCCATTGGAGTCTATATTTTTACATTGTCAAATAATATTTTTATATTGTCAAGTTGATACATGAGAAAATAAAGAAAAATTATATTTAGAAACAAATAGATATAAGCTGAAATACTAGCTCAGGGTAGAAGCTGTGTGATTTTAAGCCAGATATTTAACTTCTTTAAGGCTTTGATAAAATGGAAGGACAGGAATGTGAGTAAAAAATGAGAAGAGATTTAACTGTAAAGTTCCCAGGTGGTGAATGGCAAATAATTAGTAGTTGATGTATGCTACCTAATGCTCTTCTCGAATTACACTGTGGTTGCATTATGGAGTAAAAAGAAGAAGAAAACAAAAACAAACAAAAAAGAAAACTGGTGCTGCCTCTAACCATGCAGAGACACTAACATTTATAATATCAGCACAAGTATTTGTTCGAACTAAAAAAGAAATTACAGAGTGTACAGATTTGTCAAGTTGTCAATGAGAATGAGTATTAAAGTATTGCATTACCAATACTATAATATATCATATGATTTTTTGCTTTGACTCATTGGAAACATTACATATAAAGGAAAGAGCTGAGAACTGCACTGAACAGGCTCCAGCCCCAACATCTCAGACAGTCAGATTTCAGAAGGTAGTAACAAGCACTAATTTGTTTTCATCATTAACTGATGACCTGAATTACTCAAAAAATTCACATCATTTGCCTACCTGAATGTCTGAAATAGAATTTATTATCACAAGGGAGAAATGTCATCTTTTTTGTACAGAAAGTATAATATCCCCTCTTGACCAATAAAACACTGGCCCATGATAAATTTATTGGAAAACCACCATTTTAAATTCAGACTAAACCTCAACACATGCAATTTATTATGAGTTAGTTTATTCTCCCATCATATTTCTCTGTGTTTAAATGTGATATAATAGAAAATTCTTTCATTGATCCCCACTGACATCCTCCAATAAAATTTATGAGGTCTTTGAGATGTAGAGAAAAGTGGCAGTTTAGAACTCATTCTCAGGTCACCCAGATTATCATTTACAGCTGATGTCAAGGAAATAGACCATTGGCTCAGGAAAAAGGGTACCTGCTGTTAGATTAATGCTGTGATAAAAAGAGAGAATTTTTTAACTCCAACAAGGCAAAGTACAAGTCTTTATTTTCAAAGTATTTCAAAGCACAAGTATTTATTTTCAGATTATGTAATTTAATAATGTTCTCTCTACCACACAAATTTCATACATTTTGGATAAATTCCATTGATAGGCAATTAAAAACTTGTCTTTTGACCTCTTAGAATTGGTACATTTGATTCATGAAGGAGTTAAACATATTTGACTTATCACTAAGGAGCATGGAATTAGACCTGAGACTCAATTTATGGGTTGATCCTTTGTCTAGACATGTGTGATGGTTTGGGGATGTGTTAAACTTATGAGGCTTCAGTCATCAGTCACTAGAAATGCGCTAATCTACTTGCTGCTATGCAGGTATTTTTTGGATGTAATTAAAGTCTATAGTTAGTTGATTTTAGGCCATGATGGGCCTAATAAAATAAGTTGAATGGTCTTAAAAGCAGAGTTGAGACTCCCCTAAAAAGGTGAAAACTTTGCCTGTGGACAGCAGCTGTTGTCTGTAGTCAAGAATTCCAGCTTGCTCTTCTATATATCCTAACCAAAGATTTCAAAATTTTCTAGCCAGAACCCACAATCAGGTAAGCAAATTCCTTGCAATAAATCTTTAAACATATGTCTCTTGTTGAGTCTACTTTTCTGGTACAATCTGGCTGATGCTATATCCTTTTTGAAAACACAGATTTAAAAATCCAAGTTGGCTCGGTTCTTCATTATCATGCTGCAAAAACACTCATTTAGCATATATTTAAAAAGTATTAGACATGATTGATTAGCTGCAACCTGTTGAATATTTAAATGAAATATAGCACCCCCCAAATTCAGCATACAAATGTTTTTTTCTATACTGAAAAATATGGCCTCATGAATATTGATGAGACCTTTTGTTTTGTTAACCAAATTTTGTCAGGATCAGGGGAATCACCATGATACATAAAACTTTTAACTTTAGCGTTGTAATACCCATCTGATTTTTACCAAAGCAGCAATTTTTGACCTTGGCTTCCATTCTTTGGTTCTCTTTTGCAGCATAAGCAGGCTAGTTAATAAATAGAGAGTAAGGTTTACAACCATAATAAAAGAAAAGAAATTTAGCAGGACTATAGCCACTAGCATACTAGCTTTCTATTTGGTAAGGTCACTTCCAATATTTGCAAACCATTCTAGTTCTTTTAATCATTACATAGATGCCAAAAAAGTAGAAATAATCATTAATTAATAAATGCTTATGACGTTTAAAAATCAATATTAAATTATATCTGATATCCTTTGTAACTGTAACAAGACAAAATCCTGCAGGAATGAGAATGCTGTGCAGTTTGCCCTCTGAAGGAACGAGTTCTGTGTTCACAGTCAACCAACCATATGTAGAAAACACTTAAAAAAGAAAAAGAAAACCCTGTGTCTGTACTGTTTACATACAGACATTTGTTCTTGTCATTCTACCCTAGATAATATAGTCTAACATAATATTCACATTACATTAAATACCATATGTGATGGTTAATCTTACTTGTCAGCTTGGTCACCTTGATGCACACTTATGTTGGTAAAGGTCTCTCATGTCTGGGTGGGTCATGAGGGCATGACCTTGGGGACTATCTCTAGTTTTTGGCCTCTTCCTCTCTAGAGCTCTTGCCCTCTTCTCTGCCACACAGATGCCATAGTTTGAGCAGTGTTCTTCACTAGTGTTGTTTCTGCATTGAAACCAGAGAACTGACGGGAAAAGCCAGTGGACATGTTCCCATGAACTGCAACCCTTATTCACATTCTTCTGTGCCTTATAATTATGAAGCCCATTAAACTGGTTTACTGTACAAACATTCCAGGTCAAGGGGTGTTCAGCCTCTTGAACACGAAACAAGAGCCGGACCAGTGACCACAAGCTCAAAGACCTGGTCCTGAGAATAGCAGGCTCCTAACTTCTTGTTCCCTTTAATACTTCACCAGTGATGGAGAACCCTTCAGACACAGGTGCCCAACCTACAGGACAAAACCCACTGATTTACGCAAAGTGCCAACACTGCAATTAAACCTGAATACAGAGGTTTTAGTTTAGAAAAAAAGAACTTATGTATTTAAAAAAAACTTATGCATTAACATCTTTTATCTTAAAAGAAAAACAGATAACATGCAGGCCATGGGTTCATCACTGCCGTGGGCCCACTCTGTAAGAGGGAGCTGCCTTAAGCACTGTGGAGCCTACAGGCCCTCTCAGGTCTTTATCTTAAATAAAGCCTGTTCTTGCTGTGAATTTTAGTTCTTCTACTAAACAATACATTAAAACCTCTGAAAATTGTATCAAAATAAACATTTTCTCCTTCAAATTACAGACAGCAGGTATTTTGTCCCAGCAGTGGGAAAACTGACTTGTAAAATAAATAACACAAAGATGTCAGTGTATGGGAGGATGCATTACTGCAAATACTACGTCTTTTTATGCAAGAAGCTCAAATGTTCATGAATTTTTGTATCTGTGGGGCCTGCTTCTGTCTGAAAACAAAACAAATAAACAACAACAACAACAAGAAACCCATATTTTCTCCCATGGGCCTTGTCTAGATTTAGATTTTTCCTTTGTTCCTCTACTGCTGGTGATCTATGTCTTGAATAACAGATATATTTTCCTTAGTGCCTTTTTCACTCTTCCCATATAATGTGGGCATGTGGAGAGCCCCCACATGCCCCTTCTCTCTTTCTTAAATCTTGAGTCTTGAGAACTTGCCTCCTTTTGAATGTCATACTGCAGCTTCTTGAAAGTTAGAAATGTTCAGAACCTTAAAGGAGTTTGATAAAATTTGAATATGTGAAATTTAATCTTGAACGAATAATAAGGGGCAAAGAAGTAGGTACTATATGCCAATTGCCTTCCTACCCCATTAATACTTTTTGTTCGTTGGAGGCGAACATCAGTTAAACCCTGAAGCAAGATGGAAACATCCAGAAAATTAAATTTCCAGTAATGTTTCTTCTATTAAGGCTAATTATGCGTCAATTCAAAAATGAGGTATAATTTAATTGGTGTTGAAATTCCATAAAAAATTAAAATATATACTTTGAATAAGTAATTTTAATTTCCTCAGATTAAAATTAAGATTAAATTAAAATTCATTGCAGCAAACAATCCTTAGCCAAATTTTCTTGCATTCATAAGGAATATAAAGAAAGAGAATTTCTAAGGAATATAAAGAAAGAAAATTTCTTAAACTATATTTCATTGGGAAATAGTGGGTAACAAGCAAAAGAAATAATTTCAACCACAAACCAAAAAAAAAATAATGATTTTTTTTTAAGAATACTCAATTGAATCATGGTCCCCGGCCCATCATGAAAGACAGCAGCAAAAGTCCTTAGAAATCCAACCAACCCACATCTCCATTTCCCTGAGGAGACATGATCATCAATCTGCCTTCCTCTTAAGGTCATCTTCATTCTGTTTTATTTCCACAAAATACCTTCCCTGTGTCTACATTTACATGATCATTATCAACATATCTTACAGAATCTTACAGCTTAAAACACTGGTAGACTCTAGCCAGGACCTTTAAATCACCATTCTAAATTGCTTGCTCATCTGGTTGTGACTGTTTTTACTTCTGTTCAGCTGAAGTCCTAGTCTTTCCCAGAAAAGGTAGAACCTTGGCCACCTCCCCTCCTACCACATGCAGCGAGACACACAGACAAAGAGAGAGGGAGAGAGAGACAGAGAGACATAGGATTTTCCAAGAGCATAGGTAGAGATCAGTAAAAGAAATGCAGGCTAAGTAGATACACCAAGAGGTGCCTATTATACCTTCCCTATCTAGTGAAGTGTAAACAAAATCATAGTCCCTGAGTTTAAAAATCTTATGTTCTGAATGCTTAAGATATTTTTAATATACACCTATATTATCCAATGTAAAAATAAACAGCACTACTCACTTTTGCTCCCCATAATATTCACGTTTGGAAGGCATCCACAGTGATAGAAAGTATTTGCCACAGTCAAACAAATTCTTTTGGGGTGACACTGTTATGGAATGCTTAGATGGACTGGTGTGAGGCTCAACATGCCTTTCCATTGCAGCTTTTTTGAAACTAATAAACACTTTTAAAAAGAAGCATTTCATAGTAGTGACCTAAAAATTAGGAAAGCTGACATAAGCAAGATTACACCATTAAATAGATTTCAGGAGTAAAACAGACTCAAACTAGCAGACAACTGGGAAGAAATCTTGCCATGAAAATCTCTATAGACATCAAGGTCTCGGTCTTTTCTGAGTGGAGCGCTCCATTCAGAGACTCTTAGAGGAAGTGTTTAGTACCCCCAGGTGAAGATGAAGTTAGCCACCCTCCTGGGCGGGAGGAATGTTTCAAATGCATTTACTTCACCGGATCCATTTTTTTTTAATAATGAAATTTTCTTATACTTTCATAGAGATGGACAACTTCCCCATTGCACAGAACTCTCAGGAGTCCTTTCTAGCATTCTTCAAAATGCAGAAAATACTCTGCCCCCAACTGAATTTTCACATCAAGAAGGGCAACTACTTCTTTCACCCAATGTAATCTTTCCCTAGGAAGGTATTGAGTTATCACTATAAAGAATGAAATCACAGTATTTAATAATAAATGGTAAATGAGAAATTTGGGCATAATTTGCTGTTCATACTAGCAAATTAAAAAGTTGCAGAGATTTGATGTAAATCACATTTGGATTCCTCCATAGATGTCACACGAGGGGAATTTTCTTGAATCCCCTGAGCTGGGTGACATTTCTATCAGATGAGAAGCCAAATCCTAGTAAGGCTTATGCTTAAACCTACTTTGCAAATAGAAATGAACTTTCAGTAATGAAAGGTAATGAATACATTCATTCATTCTGAAAAACAAATTGCCTTCTTAAGTAGGTTTAGACAAGAAAATCTGGGAGCATTTGGACTGATCATCATAGCAAACTTGGCTACAGGGAATCAAGCAGGAACAAGACCTATCCATTGTTCTTCTCAAAGATTTTTGTACAACCACTTATTTTCTCTTTTTTCCTGATCTTGTGCTCCATGTTTCTTATGTCTTCTTCAGCCTTCTGGGGAGAAAACGAGAGACAACACATCTATGATCACAAGCTGTGGATTCCACAGACTTTTCTACGATGTGTGTGAGGAAAGTGCAAGCGTGGCACCTGCTGCCCCAGTGAGAGCTCTGCATGTCGAGGGAGTCTCTTGGCTCCATGTAACCATGTAACATAAACCTAAATTACAAAACATTATTCCACAAAGAAAAATGTGTTTTAAGAACATATAATATATGACAGAGGGATGTTTTGCAGCAGCAAGTATGTCTGTGACAAAAACAGTGAAGTCCACAATTGAAAGACTGAAAAATTCTTATCTCTGCTCTCTGAACAGGTCAGTGTCAGATTCTGCTATGGAAAACTGGCTCCTTTTACATGCTGGAGAATATGATGGCTGGCATTTCCCAAACATGACTCCTCACCCATCTCCAGAGAGGGACGGATTTACATTCTGTCCAACTCCCCAAACATAAACATTCCAGGGATCAGCTATGACTGATCTTTGGTATATTAGGAGTTTATTCTTGATGTATCAACTATTGCTTAATAGGAGGCCTGTAACGATAGGGGGGCTGATATTTTGTAGAGTTAGAGGGTGAGCCACAAGAAGTGTCCTCCCTGCCAAAAATGCCCTGGTGGCTTTCAAAGAGAACAAAGATGCTAAGTAAACACAATTATGCAAGTCCTTAATGTGCAGCAAAATAAAAAAACAGAACCTGAAATATAAGCAAAAGTTGGAAAACAAAAGAGAAAAAAGAAAGACCAGTAATTCCTGGGAGAAACATATGATAGAGCCTGACACAATCAAGTCACTACACCACTGGTCTCTACAGGCCACCACCACTGGCTGGGAAACATGACAAGCATCTCTGGAGACACCAGGATGGAAGATCACATTAGCTCAGGGCTTCTCGAGATTCTCTGGGCCATGGGCAGTGTCAAAGACAAACCCTTTGGGCATGACCCAGCACACACATTCCTCAATTGTTTCCATTAAATTCTTCCGAGCAAATGAAAACACATAATTCTTTCAAGAAAACATCAAAAGAGAGAGTGTGATTCAGGCCTAAAGTATTTTTAGATACAAAAATTGATGCTAGCCTATGCAGGTCCCGATATTGGAGCTTACATATGGGAGGTCATGAACCGTGATCTCATGCTCACTCAGGGAGTCCACAGTTGTGAGCAGTTGTTATTTGTAGGTTCCAGAACAGATGATGACATTTATGTTTAACGTTCCTCTCCCTCACAACCTGCACATGCACACGCGTGCGCACACATACCTGCACAAATTATCTCCTTCCCTTGCACGCTGAATTTTTTACAAATTGCTAATTGTGGAATTTTAGACACTGTAGGTGGTCTATAATGAATCCCTTTCAAATATCAGAGGATGAACCTATTAATGAGGTATTCTTCATAGGTTAAAGAAAGAATCATTTTTAAGAAGCCCAGAGGAATTCCAGGCTTTAAAGCTGCATTTTTCACCCTGAAGGTAGTCATTAGGTCCCATAAGCAGAAATTCAAAATCGTAAGGCACTAGGAGATAATGGGGATTTCTAATTTACTGAAGTCAAAATGCCTAGGCCATTTTTATGATATTATACTGCAGTTAATAAGGTGAAACAAAAGACCTCTTAATCCATGAATTTCTAAAGTATGGGCCCAAGTTAGCAAAGCTTCCTTTCTAACTATAATCTAAACTTCTCAGGACACCTTGCTGAGAAATAGAAAACATCTACATCGTACTGAAGATTGCAGAGTCCTAGCTCAAGTAGTAGGCATTCTGACAAGAATATTCGTTTTTGTATCCATAAAGAAATATTCCCGATGATTCCCATTATTCAATTAGCTCAGGCTGGAATTTCTTGATACAGAGTACTTTCTCAGGCTGGGATTTCTTGATGCAAAAATATCCACCACATATCCTCGGACCCAGACACTCCCCTCTGATAGAAATGGCTGTGTGGCATCTGGCTACACAGCGACATCTGTCAGCTTCAGTCTTTTAGGTTTCCTTTAGGACTCTCGGGATCATAAACACATGTGGGCAACATCAGGCTTCCACTTAGGTGTTATTTTTATATATCTTAAGCAGGTGAATACAAAGAGAAAAATAACTATGTATGTATGTCTCTCTCTCCTCAAGTCACGAGACTTTCTCTGTCAAAGGGTAGCTTGAATTTCTGTTATCTGTCAACTAGTTGTCTAGTAGTTGCAATTACAGAGAAATACCACCAGATGGCAAAAAGGCAAAAAATTTACATAAGTCTGACCAGTGATGGCAAACCTTTTCCAGCTTTCAGTATAAACAGCCTGCTGTGGCGTGCATGCCATAGGTTCGACACCACTGACCTGAAGAAGACGTCTTCTTTCAAAGCTTCTTTTTGCCATGAAAATACCTTAACCCGATTCAGCCTGTGGGGGATGGGTTCCGTGACGTTGGCTGGTCCGTGTAGTTGTTGGACTTTGTCTTTACCCATTCTGGGAACGTATTCTCACTGCTCTTCAGCAAGACTTTCTCATAGAAAAAAAATTGCAATAAAAAAAATGATTGGAAAGAATATGTTGACAGCATGTAGAATGTTAATAAATTAGTGGGGTTAGCATTTGGAAGACTCAAAAGGATAACTCGGACTAGGGAATAGAATAGGATAGAATATACAAAGCTCCAACTTCTGGAATAACTTTATTTAAAATCTCTGGAAAAAGTGGTTCCTTAAAAATCCCATTTTGTATTGTCATTCTCTCCTCTGGACATTTATCTTCATGACTCATTTAAACCCCTTTATTTGCTATGAAAGGGTTTCTTCTTCCTCCCCAGTTAATTGGAGGCTTGAAAAATAAATATATTTGAAAAATATTTGCAAGAAAACCCGGCATCCTTTCATAGTTTACATGAAAAAATAAAAGAAGAGCTATTCTTATATAATGCTCTTAATTATAAATTTAAAAGTAGAAATGAACACTTTTTCCCTTAATTCAACAAATGATTTTCAAACTAGTTTATTTAGATTAGTTGTGATTTACCAAAGTGGTGACATGGGCTAGTGAATCCATTTTCATTAATTGAAAAATGGAACACAGAGTAGTTAACTACAATCAGTCCATGTGGACATCTTTTACATTTTTTCTGCTTTAGCACATAATTGTTTCAGCTGAATTCAGTGTGAAATAATGGTGATAATAATAACAGCTAAAACTTTTGCTGACATAGTGCTAGATCATTCAATATTTGCAATGATGCAATGAGTCAGGATAGCCTCACCCTATAGGTGGAGTGACCGAGGCTTACAAGTCGTTTGTTAAGCAATTTGCTTGAGATTTTAATGTTCCTAGCTTTTAATATTTAGGTTTATTATGTTAGATAGATACTTTTATAAAAATGATTCATTAGTTATTTCACAATTATGAATGAATCGAAATATTTTGAAATTCATTGTTCAGTAAATACAGCATTTCATAGTATTCATAAATGTCTGTACATAAAACACATCAGTGTAAAATAAAAAATTCTATGCTTAATTTGGAAAAATTGGAAAACTATGGAGTAGGTAGTGAAGACAAGGAATTCAATCAAGGAATACTGATTTGTGAAAACTTGTCAGTGTAAGTTAATATGAATCTCCACAGTACCCTTGCTATTTTACAAGAAGGCAAAAGTCATAGCCCTTTCTATTAAAAGCACTGAGATAGTAATTCTAGTTTATATGCTAGTTATCAGAGGAAGAAAACTTGGATTATCTTTTCTCTTGCTGTTCTTCAACTTTTTGTCTTTTCTCCTAATTTTGAAGATATTTTTTCCAATGTATCTTCCATATTTATTTTTCTTAACCATTTGTTAGGAATTTTCAAATAGTAAAATATCTTCTCAATTTCAGAGTGTTCACTTTTTACCATTTTTTAAGTTTGTGAGTAAACTATATTATGTTGTCCCCTAGGACAAAAATCAATTTTTTAAAATTTTTCTTCTGTTTACTACACTACCTCTGTTTCCTTCAAGTTCCTTTTGTTAGAACGTTTGCTGCAATGGCTGGTAATCATTGTTCTCAGCTAGTATGTTTAGAATCTTCAGTGTTTTATTGAAGTATGTTATCAGAGAAAAAGCACACAAATCATAAGCACTCAGCAATAAATTATTACAATGGAACAATTAAATGTAACCACTACAAAGTCAAAAGCTCAAACATTATCAACATCCCAATTCTTAACTTTCCTATCATTCCAGGGGTAATTACTATTTAGTGTTTTACACTACTGATATGTGACATTGATATTAGATATCTTTTTTGTGAAATTTTTTTAAGTTTTATAACCATATTCCTACTAGGTTAAAAGGTATAGGAATTATGTCTTTCTTTTTCTATTGCCTGGAAGACTATGTACAAATGTAATGTTAATGAGCCCATTTTATGCTATGATTTAAAATTACATATCGATTTCTTCAAAGAAGATAAGATTATATACATTTTGATTTCTTATAATTGCATATTTGGTAAATTGTGGGTGTTCATTTTAGAACTATTCTACTCCATTTAAATTTTCAAATGTATTCATAATATTTTATCTGTTTTTCCCAGGTGCATAGAATTGGTAGTCTATCACCTTTTTCATTAGTGCTTTGATTTTTTTTCATTTTTTGTCACCAGTGTTCATTGTTATTATTAGCTTTTCTCCTTCCAAAAAAATTAATGTTCAGTTTAGTTTGCCTTAGGTTTATTTTCTATGTTACAACTGCTCTTTATTACATTATTTTGCCTTTTTAAATACATTTTGTTTTTATGTTTCAAAATTCCTGAGATGAAAAATAAGATCATTGAGAAAAGAAAAAGAAAAAGAAGATCACTGATCTGTAGCTGTTTCTTTCAGCATTTTTATACAACGGAGTACTACTCAGATATTGAAAGGATTGCATTGAGACTCTTATGAGTAAATGGACACGACTTGAGACCATACTCATAAGTGAGATAAATCAAACCCACATGTGTAAATACCATATTGTCTCCCTAGTGTAAGAAACGGAAAAAGTATATATGATGCAAAATCTATAATAAATACTAGGCAAGGGTAAAAAACAGCTCGAAGAGCAAAAGTAATTGAGAAGGGAAAAGGGGGAAAGAGGGAAGGGAAAAGGAAAAGATATAAATCTGTATATATGTATATGTAAGATAACTAAAAGGAACACACTGCTGAATGTATTCATTATTGATAAAGAACAATTAATACTCATATGGCTAGATCAACTTACATGTCTATATCTATTAATGTAAACAAACATTTTGAAGATAATGATACACAATATTGCAACCATTGTCAAGTTTCTATCCTGTTTTGTAAACCTGTAATGTTACTGTTGTGTATTTACTCTAAAAAAAAAAAAAAGCTAAAAAAAAAGGTGCCTTAAAACTTGGCTTTTGCTGCAGCCCAAAGTTTCAACATACAGTATTTTCCTTATAATTCAGAGCTAATTTCCATTCTTAACTTTTTCTAATTTCCATTCTTATGTTTATTTTGTCACGAATTCTCTCAAAATAAACTTTATTTCCTAACCTACAGTTTTAATAGTTATGTGGTCATTGTTAATTTTCATCTGAATTCTCTGATATTCAAAGGATATGGTCCATATGATTTTAAACTTTTTAAATTTCTAGAGATAGTATGGCTCACCATGAAGTCTGTTTTTATAAATGCACCTTTTAACCTTGTACTCAACATGTAGTTTGCAATTATTGTCTGCAGAGGTCTCTATGTCAACTGGACCGAGTTACCTGACTTTGTCAAAATCCATCCTTACAAATTATTTTGTTCACCTGTTCTTTTATTTAAAATGGGTTAAAATTTCACTATTTCATCTTTTAAATTTTTTTCTTTGTTTTTATTTTAAGTGATATTTTCCTGATGTTCTAAAATAGCTCTCTGACTTGTCCTGAAGTCTTTGTCTGATGTTTGTACGGATGCATTTCTATGTATGGTAATGTCACATGGCATAACTTTTTCATACATTACTTTCAACTTTCCTAAATGCTTATATTTCAACATTATATATAGTATATATAATGTATATAGTTGAGTTCTCCTGTTTTTAATATTATTTAGCATTCAAACTTTAGCTCAGATATTCTTAAATTGTATGCAACAAAGTATAGCTAGGAATTTACCTCAGTGGCTTAAGCGCCTGCCTGGCAGGCATGAGATTATGCGTTCAACCCCCGGTACAAAAAAAAAAAAAAAAAAAGCATAGTTAATAATATACTTGGGAGTAAAATTAAGGTCTCTGTTTTACTATTTGCTTCTTTCTGTACAATTCTATGTTCCTTTGCTCCTCCCTGTTGACTCTGTCTGGGTTAGAGTTTCATTTCATTATATGTATTTACAATTTATTATTTTTCAATTACTATTTTAGTGTTTGAGGTTTTGTGAAGTGGATTTTTCATGAATCAAGTTTTAAATAAAATAGTACTTTTACCACTTACAAATACTACAGAGATGTTAAAAATATTTAACTCTAGATATCCTCATCCTGAATCATATGTTTCTACAGTCACCTTTTTTAATTCTGAATACGTTTTTGTTTGTTTGTTTGTTTGTTTGTTTGTTTGTTTTTGTACCAGGGATTGAACTCATGACCCAGCACTTGTCAGGCAGGCACTTGTGTCTCTGTGCTAAATTCCTAGTCCTTCTAAATACATTTTAAATCAATAAAATATTATGAGAATCTTTGGCACCAGTGTTAGTTTATTGCACTAACTTACTCATTTTTTTCTACTGCTCATTTTTCATCAAAATTTTCCATTGTATAAACATGCTGTAGCGTGTGACCATGGCAGCACAGAGGATGAAAAGATTCCTTGAAAGGAGACTTGGTCTGAACACCCAGACACCCAGAGGGGCTATCTCAACCGAAATCGCCCAGCGTTAGGAAGATTCCCAGGAGTAGTCCTGAAGCTGAGAACTCACTGGCTTTTGTTTAGAGTATCAGTGTAAAAAAAAAAAAAAAAAAAAAAAACCAGAAGAAAAGCAGCTTGAGCAAGGAGCTATCTCAAAGCTGGGCAGTTTGTTGGAGAAAGGGAGAGGGCAATGGCCAGACACCACATACCTCATTAATCTAAACCTGTTCAACCATTCACTCCTCACAGAACTGCGTGCTTCTGTGCAGCCATTTACTCGGCCAAGTCCCTCCCCCATACACAAACATAAATTGATGAAAAATTATTCTCTTTTTGTTTTCCCTAAGAATGCCTCATTTCACCTTTAAGAAGTCATTTTTCTACAAAAGGACAAATATGGTATAGTTTTGTGGATATAATATACCAACTATCCAACTCTATTGTTGCAGCGTGAAAGCATTCACATATCATAGGCATATAAATGAGCAAGACTATGGTTGTTCCTTGCTAATATTTTGTTTACAATATAGATAGTAAGCTGAATTTTACCCTCAAATCCTGTTTCCTTACTCCTTTGTCAGAAAAAAATATTGCTTCATATTACGTATTAGGTTACAGATGATTTTTGAGGACTTTGAAATTATTGTTCTACGGATTGTCTTAAAGCTTATATTGTTTCTGTTCAGCAGTCAGAGCTAGTCTTATTAGGTTGTCTTTTAAAATAAGCTTTTTTCCTCCTTCTAGCTGCATGTAGACTTCTTCCGCCTCTGGGTTTCTGCAATTTTACTGACAGTCTTAGGTTTTCACCATTTTTGGTTGGGTTAGGATGAAGTGTTTTATTTGGTGCTTTATGCTTTAAAGCTATCTGAATTTTTAGTGATTCTTAAATCTGTAGTGTGAGATCATTTTTGTCATTTTTGAAACACTTTATCCATTACCTATTTAAATATCACTTTTGCTTTTGATTTTCTTCTACTTTCTTCTGGGAAATGAATTACGCATGTTTTAGAAGATTTTACTGTGTTATAGGTCTCATGTGCATTTTTATCTATTTTCCATTTGATTCTTTGATTCATTTTTTTGTGTCTATTCTCTTGTTAAATTTCTTTTTGAACTTTCAAAGTTATCTTGTTTTTTCAGCTTTAGAATTTTACCTTTTTTATAACTTTCATTTTCAGCATAAAATTCTCAACGTGTATTCTGTTTTCCACAAGATAGTTTATTTGTAAATATTGCTAGAAATTGGTGTATTATTCCACTTTTCCTGTAGGTCTATGTATATTTTCAGTTGTTTTTTGTTTTTTATCAGTTGAGCTTAGCTCTTCCTGTATTTAGGACATTTACATACAAAGAATACAGTAATAATTTGAGACTATGAATGATCAGATGATATTATCTTCCTGGTAGAACTAACATATGATTTGATTTGAGATTTTGGTACTAAAAACTGAACTCAGGAGTTGGCACTTGCCGGGAAGTCACTGTACCACTGAGCTGTATCCCCAGCCCAGAACTTAGATGTGTTTGCAAAAGGCCAAGCCAATGGTATTAGCTGTAACAGGTCAATTTAATTCAACCAAGGTCCTACATAGACTTTAATCTACTCAAGCACTGGTGTATTTCTAGTTTACTCTTCTTTCTAAGATGCAGACCTGAGGATCCCAATCTAAATGTTCCCAAGCTTTCTTTTTGGAGTCATTTAACACTAAACTTTATTTGTCTAGAACTAAGAGTAATGGGAAGCTTTCTTCGTCTTCTCGGTCCCTTCTTTTATAAGCTACAAAATGCTTCTGCGGTAGGAGTCAACAACTGTGGACAATTGGCCATGTCAGTTTTTTGTGAATGACCTTTGTTGAAACATAGCTATGCCCATTCACTGACAGGCTGCCTGGGACTGTTTTAATGTCGTACTGACAGAGGTGAGGAGTGGTAACAATGACTGCATGACACACAAAGCCAAATCATTTACTATGTGACCCTTTTCAGAGAAAGTCACCAACCTCTATGAAGAAACAGTTTCAAAAACCCTAAAAAATCTCAGTAGACGATGATGGCACCATCATCTTTCATCATCTTAGCAACTTGATAGTACATTCAAATGGAAGTTTTTAAAACATTTTGCCTCATTTTTATAGTTTTCTCAGTGGGAGACTTGTTCTAAAATAAGTAGTTGACCAGTACTGAAAATAAAACAGCTGTTATCTAAGTTTAATACACTGAACACCAGTGTAGAAATTCTTTACATATAAATGTGGGAAAAGGTGCTGCTTGACAATAAACTTCTCAGAAAAAAATTGTCTGGCAGGGTTCCTTTGTTACCAAATCCACCAATTGTCATTGCCCAAAGATCTTCTGCTTTAGGACCACTAGTTTTCATTAGGACTACTAGTTTTCTCCCAAAGTCATCATCTATTTTGTGTTCTGAATCAGAACTGAGGGAAACTGAAGATAGTGAGAATAAAATACTACATAGCAATGTCTAACTGTAGCTCCCATTTCCATGATATGCTTCCCATTTGCCCTTGGATACTTATGTCCCTAAATTCAGCACATTTTATACAGAGAATACTACTTCCAGTAATTCAGAAAAGGGTCGTTCTCTGGCTTGAAAAGTGAGGACATCAGAATATTAATTGCTCCTTATTGAGACTTACAACTTCCTATTTTTAATCCTGTCTCATCTACCCACATTTGGAAATTACTTATATGTTAAATTTCTAAGGTTTTCTGGAATTTCTAGGGAGTTGATTGTGAACGTTCCTCATTCTCTTAAGTCAGTTTCTTTGCCACTTGTCCTAATATCGAAAATTTTGCATTCTCAAAATTGAAATTTTTATTGGAACTTTTTATATAGTATTGACACTTTTTCCCTTCTTTAGCACCTTTTGGATTTATGCCTGTTTTAAATTACTATTTTTGTAAGTTTCTTGATTAAGCAGACATAAAAACATATGTTCATTTCTGCATGTTTAATTAGAAGTCCCTCAATCTTTACTGTGAAAACCATGTGCCTTAAAATAAATCATTATAATTCCATTAGGCATAAGCTGTTAATTGTTTCTGTAATGGAAATAGTAATGAAGCAAGCTGTACTTTGCTGTAGCAACATTAATAGACATATGTAAAAATTAGGTTTTAAATTATCCTTAAAAAATTAAGTGCAAAAGGTATTATAAAGTTTCATAATAAATATTTTACTTAATCTATATGTTTCTATTGATACACAACAATTACCACAACCTTAAAAGAGCCCATTTAGAAACTTAAGAGCACGCATTAACATCATCTTACTGTTTCTGTAGGTCAGGCAATGAGCGTGGCTTAACCACACTTGCTGCTGAAAGTTCTCACTGGGCTGCAGTCCTGGAGCCTGCGTGGAGCTGCAGGGTCATCAGAAGCTCAGGTGACAAAGGCTCCATTATGAACCCCTTCAGACTTTCGGCAAAATTCATTTCTTTGAAGCTGCAAGATTGAAGGTGTTCATTTTTTCCTGGAGATTATTCTCGGTTTATAGAGGCTCCCACAAATCCTTATCACATGGGCTTATCTGACACAGGCACTTACTTTAGAAGACTTGCTTCTTTAGAAGCAATGAAAGGAAATTGTCCAGTGGGTCTTACATCATGATAGAGTCTGACAGAATGCAGCAATCACCTCCTAAGCAGGTGAATAGGGAGAGTCTTACACAAGAACACAGATACCAGGCAGTGATAATCACGGGAAGCACTTTAAAGTCTCACAACCACATCGAGGGTGTGTACCAGATTAGCAATGGATTATTAATATATTGTCCTAATAATGCTTCATGTTTGAAACTATCTGCACATGCATGTTTATTTCCATGAATACATGTCTCAGGTGGGTCAACTCAAGTTAAAGTTACATTTTGTCTAGATCTCAGGTTTTTGACCAAGCTCAGAGTCTGAGTAGGCCAGAACCCCCATGGAGCTATTTATATTTAGGGTCAAGGTGCCTCCAAGTACATAAGAGGCACAGAGTTTAGTTCAAGCACAATTGGACAACGTTGTTGAGGTGCCATGAATTTAAAAATACCACAGCAACGTCCATCTAGCTATCCTATAGTTTCAGAACCTCATAAAAGACTTAGAGAATTTGAACAAATAGTGAAGAAAAGTAAAAGGTATATTTTCCCTATAACTTCTCTGAGACAAGTAGAAGGATCAAAAATGGTCATAGTGCTGATCATGATGACGGTGCTAAAGGAGCAACACTGGAATAGAAACTGAATTGATGGCTGCTCCTGTAGCAGCCCATGACAATGATCAGTTACTTGGGGTAGATACTTGTGTCCTCATCCTTGGGTGTCAGCACCCCTTGTAAACATCAGCCTGACTTTGATGGATGCAAATATTATTTGCCAATTTCGCCATAGCATTTATCAAAGACAAAACAATCTGGAAGAGGAGAAAAATGGCAGATAGCAGAGTATCTGGATACTAATAATTGCTACAAATTCAAGGATTATAGAATGCTCTCTGAAAGCAAATGAAAGCAAATTATAGTCCTCAAATTATAGATTACAATAACAGGAAAATGTGTTAACTATATTATTCTTCCAGCTAATATTTCTTTGGAAGTATGTTATATAAGTGACCTCAATAACTGCTTACACTGTGAGGTAAACATTTCTACTTCTATTTTCATCTGACAGATAGGAAAATGAAGTTTCAGACAGATTAAGGAACTTGTTCAATGAGACAAACTGTTAACTGGCTGACATAACAAGTGTTACCTATAAGCGACTCATCCAGTAGTAGCTCCAATGTGTAAATTGAAGATCATTGTCATATTAAGCAGTGCCACAAAGGAAGCATAGAGATTGACTATCTCCATTCTTCTAGCCTACACTTTCATTTCCATTCTTTTTAAATTACTTAAATCCCACGTATCTTCAATTGTTTGCTTAAAGAAAGAATCAAATTTCTTAATGGCTTCTTAAGTATATAATAGGGTTCATGTTTTATTTCTGTGGAGAAAGCACCTTAAAAGTACTAGGTTTTCAAAAATAGTAGTAACTTGCTATCCACAGTAATTATTTAAGATTGAAAGCAAGGAATTCTTAAAACACTGTGTATATGAAGAAAAAGATTCAGAATAACATGAATCAAAGCAGTGGTTCTCAAACTTTTGAGTGAAGTTTCTTCAGGATCATGAAGAAGGTTTGGAGTAGGACCTGAAATTTTTCATTTCTAGTGTGGATCAAGGTGAGGCTGGTGGTGCTGCCGTCAGTCTATGTTTAATTCTACTTGCATTTCTTTTAGATAAATAAAATCTTTACAAAACAAGATTAAAGAGTTTCTGATTTCAACTGAGCACATGTCTACAATCTTAGCACTCTGGGAGACTGAGGCAGGAAGATCACAAGTTGAAACACACCCTGGGCAACTTAAAAACTTAGCAAGACTATATCTACAGAAAAAAACTCTGAATTCATTAAAAGCATTTTATCTGAGAGAGGAAAGACATTCACAAATCTTGTGTTCTCATATTCATATACAGTAACTCATCAGATTATCTTTTCGTAGTCTTAGAAAGCACACTGACCTTTTCCCCAGACAATGAACAGGACAAGTGAGTGGATTTTAGTGAGAAGAAAGTATCTTAAAAAAACAAAAAACCAGAAATATAGACAATGTGAGATTGAATACTGTGTATTCATGGTACCAATGAATACAGAGATAAGCTATTTATTCAGAGCTTGATAAAGAAAAGTCATCAGCCACTATCCCTTGAATTTGGCAGAGACTTAAATTTAGAAGGGCAATGAGAAAGTGTTGGAGTGGAAAAAAGGGGAGCTCAACGTTTGTCCTATTTATGTCACTACGTGGTGGTGCTGGCATCATTGGAGGCAAGCTATCTAGCAGCAGCTCATTTTCTATAATTGCTTTGGAAACTACTTTTAGTTTTCTATAGCTGGCTCTGAATTGGAAGCAAAGCAAAAAGAAGGAAGGAAGGGTAGAAAAAGCAAGGAACAGAGGAAAGGAGGAAAAGAAGGAGGGAGTTTCTCTCTGAGGCTCTAAGGTTCCTAAATGTCAGAGCATAAAGAATACGGAAAATGGGAAAATATAGTTAAAAACAGCAGAGACTATATGAGGAATGGATGTGAACAAGACACAGATGAAATGTAATGATGAAATGTAATTTTTAATATTTTTCATAGATGAAGATGTTCATGAAAGTCAGAATACAGCCTTTCCTGGCCATAAGATCCAAATAGAATTCTGGATAGGGGTAGGTTTTGAATGACTTGGATGACAACATCCAGGTTGATTTAAGTGAATAATCTGATGTCATAACTCTTGACCACAGCCTGTTTGGGCTCATAAAACTAAAATAATGTTCATCATTTGTTTCATTGATCTTCTTATAGAATTTAGTCCAGAAAACTTGAATTAGCATAAGAAGCTGATTTTTTTGCTCTTTGTAGTTCTAGTTTTCAAATTTTTTTCTTCAAACAAACCCTGATATTTATTTTAACATCACTGCTTTCTTTTGCCAGGTATCAGCTGGCCACATGATATTAAGAATAGAAAATATTCGTGTTTATGTGTCTTGCTTTGATTTAAAGTAGAACATAAAACTTTCTAAATTACATTAATAATTTTGATCAGTTTCTCA
Organism: Dasyprocta punctata; assembly: GCA_004363535.1. Taxonomy (NCBI): domain Eukaryota; kingdom Metazoa; phylum Chordata; class Mammalia; order Rodentia; family Dasyproctidae; genus Dasyprocta; species Dasyprocta punctata. Next base: position 131,580 of record RJWM01001147.1, read on the forward strand.
AAAAACATTTATTATTCCCAAAGAAGTTACTAAATTAAGCCAATCCTGATTACATGGTTTATTAGTTTATTGACGATGATATGTTTAGTTAGTTATAATATGTACCTAGCTAAACATAAACTAACTGACCACAAACAAGCATAGTGGTTGGTTATTTTTTGAAAAGTTTCTTATTACATATTTTCTCATTTAATTTTGAACCTTAGTTTGGCATATTGTAATTTATCTAGTCTTCAGTTTCATGAAATATGCCAAAGATAAATTTTAAGAGATTAAGATGCTCTATGAAAATCTTCAGTTCAGAAATTGTACTTTCATGTAGTTACAAAAGTTTAGTCATTAAATGAAAACTTGAAAGTCATTGATTTCTCTTTTTCTCTTGCAGAAAAAAAATGTTGAATTTTATTTCTTTACTCTGCAGGCCTCAGAATATTTGTCTTTATATAAATAGATTGGAGTCTACCTGTAGGATATTCAAATAAACACACTATTTTTAATTTTCTGCTCTTCTCAGAAATTTTCAGTAGGGGGCCGGGGACATAGCTCAGTGGCACAGCATTTGCCTGGTAAGTGTGAGGTTGTGAGTTTGATTCCCAGTACCTAAATAAATACATAAATATATGAAAAAATTTTCAGTAGGTCAGCAGCAGGGGTTCACCAGTTTTGGAGAAGGCATCCAAATATTGTAAGTGCTCTCAACATTTTGTGATCATCAAAGTCATTGTATAAAAAGGATTCTAGATTTTGTAAAAGTATTATTGTAGTTTGCAATCAATTCCGGTAGAACTGGGAGTGGTATAATAAAAATGGAAACAAGATTTTTACAACCTTATTTTGATAAGCTCTTAGGAATGGGTTCAAGATCTACCCATAACCCCCCGCAAAATAGATATCAAATTAGAATTATTTTTTGGTACCACAGATTGAACTCTCAACTTCATACTTGCCAGGCAGGTGCTGTGCCACTGAGCTACATCCCCAGTCCTTAAATTAGATTATTGTCTTCATTAAAAACGTCTTCTCCAAAAAGACTGAAGTCACAGAAAGAGAAAAGAAGGTGAATAGTACAGTTTAGAGAGTAGTTACTGTAGATACTATTAACTGGCTTTCTGATATATTTGCCTTCCCCCTTATTTGTTGCTGCTATAACATTGACTTTGTTCAGAGTTGTAGTAATCTGCCTCAGGCAATGAGTCATGCCAGGCAAAGGCCGATTATGATAAGCTCTTTCTGTCTTGTTCATACTTCCAAAGATGGGCCACTTGAGTTCTGGACATAAAGGGGTGACTGTAGGAGGACCAAGGGAGCAGTGTTTGCTTTTTGGGTACTAAGTAATGTCAGCAGAAGCACAGTCCACTTCTTTCTCATCTTCCGCCATCATTTTTCTTTGAATATGGACCCAGTGCTTAAGGCTCCATCACTATTTTTATTGCCAATTCACAAACAGCAGAGGAAAACCAACAGTGATGACCAGATTCAGATTTCTCATTATGTGATTACAAAAACCATTCTCCTGCTTAAAATCTTTGTAAGAATTTTTTTATAAGTGACATCTAAATGAATCCTTAATTATCACTATGTAGCCCAACCTTAATTCTATTAAGTCACTTCCATATCTATATTGAACTTCTGAATCACATTCTATTTAGGAAAGTTTCACTGCTTCGACATTTTTGAAAATGCTAAATAAGGCAACACCTACACTCTTCCCAATTTGCTTATACATGAATTAGTGCTTCACAAAGTCAACTAAAATAATTAATGGAAAGCCACAACTACAGATTTTTATTATAGACCAGAGAAAGTGATTTCAGGTAGTTGCTGAGAGGTTGGGGTCAGACTGAAATGTGATGAGAAATGCTGAGAAAGTGAGGGAGACTTGTGGGCTTTTTCTTCAAGATGTTTATAGATAAAGAGAAAAAGAAAATGGCGCAGCATTCAGGATTGTATTATTTTTAGAAAGCAGTAAATAGGTTTCTAGTTGAGAGGGATTTGTGGCAAATGGGGAGCAAACATGGAGAAGATGAATGGAACAAGATCCAGGTACAAGGCTTCCCAGGTGTTCTGCTCCTTGAAGACAATTCCCATATTTTATAAACAGAAGCATTTCATAAAAAGAAGGTACTACATAGACAAAGATTATGCAGATTAGATGACATATATTTTTCACATCCAAAAATGTAGGCATACAACTTTGGAGTATTTTAATAAAGCACTCTAATAAAAGAGCTAATTTTAAAAACTGTTTTAAAAAAATCCCCATTATTTAATACAGTAATAGTTTCTGTAAGTAATAAAATGTCCAAAAATATGCCAATATTACCCTCTCTTTAAAAGTTTTTACACTTCCTTTCTGCTAAAAACTTTTAAACTTTGGAGACAGCAAGCAATATGCTTCTCCCTGAAAACTCTGCAGTGTTAGCAGTGCATTGAAGTTTGATTAAAAGGACAGTTAATGCAAACATAAATCTCTTAAAATATTTACAGCACACAAGTCTCAACCAATCTTGTATTTATAAGACAACATTTTAAAATGAATATCTCTTAAAAAAGGAAGCTGTTAGTTTGAGCAATGCTTTCTCTTCCCAATAGAGTATTAGACAGGCTGAATATATAAATCTACTTTATGTTACTGTATCAATGGCTGATGTTCAATGGACTTTGGTATTAGGACTATAAATATCTGACAAAGGAATAAGCATCGTGGAGAAAGAAATTGACTATAACTGTATAAGGTGCTCTGAATAGGCCTCCATGGAATTTTCTGCTTAATCTTCACTATTTTTGTTTTGATTTTGTGACTTCTGAGACTGTAATTATTTTTCTTATACAGCTGGTGGTTTGGAAGCACTTTAGGAGTGAGCCTGTATTACCATCCACACTGATTGCATTCAAGCTGATTGTTAAGGCTCATGTGTGACATCTATTAAAAAATTTTAAAACAACAATCGTGAAGTCAATACTTATAGCCTCCTACTTTTCCAGTAAAATTTCTCCACACAATTTCTTTTTATGTTTTATGGGTTACGGATAATTGTTCTACATATTTCTGCCTTCCTTTCCTCTATCCTTCTCCCTGCACTTATTATTTGAGTATGAAAGGAAATGTTCACCACTTCTTGCCATAGGTAGAAGTTTAAGAAGACTGAAACTGTAATTATAATCTTTAACATTGATTCAGCTTTTCTTTCATCTTATTCAAATAAGTCAATCAGGGAGTAATATATTGTAATCTGTGTTTAATGTCAAGAAAACATTAAACAATTACAGCTGATTCAAGCGGTCACCATAAAGTTTTAATGATGTGTGTTGGGCAGAGTGTAGAAGCAAAGTGCAGACCAAGAAAAGATCCATGGAATAGATAGAACTGTGTAAAATCTTGGTAAACAATTAGGATTAGATTGAAAGCAGAGGGCAAAAGATTAAGAACTCCTTTCCTTCCCATTAGATTATTGGCTTATTGAAATTGAAATCACAGCCATGATAAGTGGTGAAAGATATCACCACAACCTGGCTAGGTTTTAAGAGGCAGAATAATTTAATGAAAGGATGCAAATTAGGGGCTATGTGCTGGGCTTCAGGAGAAATAGGAAAGTACTAAATATTAATGCCAAATTTTATAAAAATATGCATTTGCCCCTACAATTTAAGGAAGAACACAAATATCTAACTATGAAAAAGTCAAAATTCATTTGTCTGATTCAACTCAATCAGCTATAACCCAAGACATATTTTAATCAAATTTTCTTCAGAGATTAAAGAGAAGATTCTCAAGGCAGTAAAAGAAGAGAAACAATATGTTACACTATCCTAACTTTCTTGACACCAGACTTTTCAGAAAAAACCTTACAAGACAGTAAAGAAGAGCACGAAATTTTCACAGTATTAAAAGACATTTTAAAAAGCCCACCAGCAAAGACTATTGTGCAAAGAATAGGTGCCCTTTAGAAATGTGGGACAGATAAAGATATTCCTAGACAAATAAAATCTAAGAGAATATACTCCTTTAAGACTTGTCCCACAAGAAATGCTAAAGTGGGTTCTTCAAAATAAGAGTTTTTACTGAGTAAGGAAAAAACATCAGAAGATCCAAAAATCACTAATAACAGTAACTACACGAATAAATTCAGAAAGATCAAACATTGTAAATATGATAAGCAAATCATTCATGTTTTTAGCATGAATACTAAAAATAACTAAAATAACTATACCAGTATAGTAAGAAGTAGCAGTGTAGAAAGATGGATGACTAGGAAAATAAAAAATTCAAAATGTGAAACAGAATTCAAGAGTAGAGTTTTTAGTATATTTTTATTTTTTGTGTCATTTTCCTTATCTTTATTTTATGTTGCCATCTTTTAAAAATTATCTTACTATAATAAAAGAATTTTTTGTAAACCTCACAAAGTAAATCTATAATAGGCAACAAAAATTAATAAGAAGGAAATCAAAATGAATAACTAGAATAAATCATTAAACCACAAAGCCTGACAGAAAGTAAGAACTACAATGAAACTAGAAAAAGAGTTCTAAAATGGCTATTGCAAGAAGTTATTGATAATTACCTTAAAATAAACGTATTAAATTCTCCTATTAAAAGATATACCATTTCTGAATGAATAAGAAACAAAACCTAATTATGTCATTTACATAAAAGCCACTTTACTTCTGAGGACACACATACAATGAAAGTAAAGGGATAGAATAAGATAGTACATGTAAATAGAAAAAAAAATAAGCAGGAATAGACACAATTATTTCAAATAAAATAGACTGCATCAAAAGCATAAAAATAAGCAATTATATACATAAATATAAAGTTGTCAATTAGGCAAAAAATTAAGAATTATAAATATATATGTACTATTCAGAGAATTCAAATATATAAAGCAATATAAACAAATGCAGAGGGAGACAGGCTCTAATACAATGTCGTCAGGGGAATTTAACAGCCGACTTTCAGAATGAATATCCAGATATTCTATCATCCAGACAGAAATCAGCAATAAAACAGTGACAAAGCTGAATTTCTCTCTAGGCCATATGGATCTGACAGACAGCTACAGAGTGCTCCATCCAACAACGCAAAATGTACATTCTTCTCAACAGCACGTTAACGGTCTCTAGGGTAGATCATGATAGACCACAAAATATCTCTCAAAAAGTTTTAAAAATTAAACATAATATCAAGTTCCTTTTCTGGCCACAATGAAATAAAAGTTATCAATAATAAGAAAAACTTTGGAATCTATGTAAATACATGGAAATTAAGATTACTCTTGAACAGCCAGTGGAGCACATAAGAAATTATGAAGGAAATTCAAAAATGTCTTGAAACAAATGAAACTGGAGATACAACAGCAAAATCTACTGGCTACAGTAAAAGCAGTACTAAAATGAAAGTTTATCAAATCAATGCCTACATAAAAAACGCTAAATAATCACAAACAATTGATTGCTGTATCTCAAAAAACTTGAAAAACAAGAACAAACCAAGTCCCAAATTAAAGGAAATAAATAATAAAAAATAGAGCATAAGTAATAAAGTAGAAAATAATAATACAAAAGATCAACGAAATGAAGATATGGTTGTTGGGAAGATTAAAGAAAGCTGTCAAACTCCTCACTGGATATAGGAAAAAGAAGACTCAAAGTCACAGATGAGAAGATAGATACAACTGACACCAGAAAAATAAAAAAGATTATGAGAGATTATCTTAAACACACATGCCAAAAACTTTGATAATGTAGAAGAAATGGATGCATATACCAAGATCTTGGATCCGTATATAGCACCTTACCAAGTTTGACTGTGAAAGGAATAGAATTGTTGTTCAGAGCATTATTGAGAAATGGGATTGAATCAATACTAAAAGATTTCTTAGCAAAGAAAAATGCAAGAAAAAATGGAGTTACTGCCAACTTTTACCACATAATTAAAGAAATATGAAGACCAATTCTCAAATTATTTCAGAAAACAAAAGAGAAGGGGGTTCTTCCAAAATCATTCTGTGATGCTAATATTATCTTGATATCAAAAATCAGACAAGGACACGATAAAAAAAAAGAGAGCTACAAGTCAATAACCTTGATGAACATAGATACAAAACTCCTTGAGAAAATTTTAGCAAATTGAATCCAGCAACACATTTAAGAGAATATTAGTATGATCAAATGGGGCCCCATGAATGCAAGGATGCTTCAATAAGCACAAATTAATCGCATTAGTAATAGCCAACAAAACAATACCAAAGTATAAATTTAACCAAAAAAGCAATGAATCTCAAAAATAAAAATCAGAAACCATTGAATAAAGAAAATGGAAGACATAGAAAATGGAAAACCACCCCAATGTATTGGAAGAATTCATATTGTTAGAATTTCCAAACTACCTAAAGTGATTTACAGATTCAGCAAAATCTCTACCAAAATTCTAATGGCATTCTTCACAAAACTAGAAAAAATATCTTAAGATTTTTATGAAGTGACAAAATTTCTGAATGTAAAGATCTATCTTGAACAAAAAGAAGAAAGCAGATGGCATTATGTCATTTGACTTCAAAACATACTACAAAGGTTTAGTCATCGAAACACTGTATTAGTAAACAAGCCAGAAAAACTAAAACCATTAACAGAGTGCTGGAACACAATAGGATGCTTTGAAGTAAACCCACACACATACAGCCACCTGATTTTCAACAAAAGTGCCAAAGACATACACTGGAGGAAGGACAGTCTTTTCAAATGGTGCTGAAAAAACTGGATATCCACATGCAGAATCATAATTTTTTAAAAAACAACTTCTATCCCTCATCAGTTATAAAAACCATCTCAAAATGAGCTGAAGACTTAAATGCTAGACCTGAAATTATGAAACTGCTAGAAGAAAACACAGGACTTTGGTATATATAAGAATAATTTCAACAATACTACCAAAACATAAATAAAGGCACAAATATATATATGGGATTCCATCAACCAACAAGTTTCTGCAAAGCAAAGGAAAAAATTGGCAGAGCAAAAAGAGAACCCAAATGTGGGAGAAAATAATTGCAAGCTAAATATCTGAAAGGGGCTAATATCCAGAGTGTATAAAGAATTTTTAAAACTCCATAGCAAAACATAAATAAACCGATCAAAAAATGTCCAATACAACTAAGTAGACATTTCTCAAAAGAATACATACAGATAGACAACACACATATGAATAACCAGCATCAGTAATCATCAGGAAAATACAAATCAAAACTTGTATTACCTCAGTCCAGTACAAGATAAAAAGTGTTGGTGTGTATGTTAGAAAAGGTAACATTCAAACACTATTGGTGGACATTATGGAAAACAATATGAAGCTCTTCAAAAATTTAAAAATAGAACTGCCATCTAGGCCAGGGCACAAGTGCCTGCCTGGCAAGTGTGAGGTCATGAGTTTGATGCCTGGTTAAAAAAACAAAACAAAACAAACAAACAAAAACTACTATCTCATCCAGAAATCCTACTTCTGGGTACAGATTTAAAGGAAATGACATCAGTATGTTGAAAAGACATTTGCACTCTCATATTCATTGCCACGCTGTTCACAACAGCTAAGAAATGGGAACAACTAATGAACGGATTTAAAAAAATAACTTGTGCTGCACACACACCATGGAATTCCATTCGGCCATAAAATGAATGAAATACTGTCATCTGAATGGAACTGGGAGTCAATAAGTTTAATGAAATAAGCCATGCACAGAAAAAAAGTGCTACACGGTCTCACTCATGTGGAATCTGAAAGTTGATCTGGTAGAAGTTGAGAGTATAATAGTGGTTACCTGAGGCTCAGGAGAAAAGTGGGAGGATGGGATGGGACAAAATTGAGCTATGGGTACTAAGTAAAAGTCAGGTGGAGTAGGGAGCTGTGGTAGATTTTGTATATTAAGGGGTCTACAGATAACAATTATGTGCTTTGTATTTATAAAGGCTAGAAAAAAAGATCTTGTCATTTTTTACGATATGCTAGTGACAACTATTCCAACAGATAGATCTGTTTAACCTGATTTAAACATTACTTAGTTTATATATGCATTGAGAGATCATGTGGTACTTCAATCATATGTACAACTTTTATGCTTTACATACCAACTAAAATTTAAATAATATTATTTTTGTAAAAAATTGAGCTTTAAATTAATAAAAAATTTTATTACGTGAATAAAAATAATTCTACTTTGTCTCTTCTGGGAAAGGAGATACCAGCAGTATTCTGGTAAGGAAAGTGTAAAGTAATGACACTCTGCTCCATCACCTCTCCTTTATAAAGTTTAAGACACTAAGGTCTAAGCCAGTGAATATTTTGCATAGTGTCATAGCTGATGAACAACTGGTTCTGAATCACCCCTAGAGCTGGTTGTTTAGCTGGGACTACAGAATCCTTATATCTACAACCTCAATGAGTGGTGCATCTGCTATGGGTCCTGGCATTACTTTCTTAGGACTGATACAATAAAGTACCATACACTGGGTATCTTAAGACAACAAAATGTATTCCGTGATTGTGGACCCCAGAAGTATAAAATGAAGGTGTAAGTAATACAGGTTCATTCTCTGAGACTCCGGGCAGAAATTTTCCAATCCTCTTTCTACTTCTGGTGGTAGCAATTAGTCCTCGGTAATTCCTTGCTTTGCACTGGCATCTCCTCCACTCTATCTTTTTCATCATTTGATAGTTTTCCTGAGTCTTTCTAGATTCAAATAGTATTTACCACTTAAGGAAAAGGAAATGGGAAAATAGACTAAATAAGGGCCCACCCTCCTGACCTCATTCAAAATGGATTATACCTGCAAAGACACTAAATCCAATGGGGTAATACTCGCTAGTACAGGGAGTTAGGACTTAAATATGTCTTTTAGTGCGATGCAGTTCACCTCATAAAATTGCTCACCATTTTCCTTCCTAAATAACTTCTTTCTGGTTTTATAAATCTGTTATTCCAAAACTAATTGAATTTATCCTACTCAAACTCTATCAATTGAGTTTCAAATCAATAATTTTTCTAAGTCATTAGCAATCTTTCTGAATTAAAAGGTAATGTCATGTGCCTTTGTTCTACATTTTGAACTGTAGTCAGACTGGAAGATTCCCTAAGAGGGCTCTGGTCTGTTGACTCTGAATCATTGATAACTAGTCTCTAAGACTTCCACACATCTGACACCTGACATAAATAAACAGCCACATTTTTCTGGCTTGTTTACGAGCATACCTTGGGGAGCAAAGTCAAAGCCTTCCTGAAGGAAAGATATATTACACCTATTGCTTTTCCCATCTACAAAGCTGGTCACTCTGTCATAAAAGAAAATTAGATTGGTCTGACATTATTTCTTCTTCCTATGGCCAACGTAACTATTACCCAATTCTATTTACTACTTTAGGAATCCAAAGAGTAAAAATACACACAAGTATGACATTTTGTTTAAAATGTAAGGCTATCCAAGTTTTATATATTGTTTTCTTATAATAAAAACTATTTTGTTTTTCTTGAATAATAGATATTATTGGCCTGTCTGGCCATGATAAAAAATTTCACAATTCTGATGGAAAATTGAAAACTTTGTATAATTCTTCTCCACAAAAAGGACTCATCACTTTAGCCCATTATCCTTTTACTCTCACCTGAAGCTCTCTTGAAGTCATTTGTTGAACTGTGCAACAGAAGGTAATAAAAAGATGGGGAATTAAAATTTAGAATATATAACAGGAATGCTACATAAAATAAGTAAATTTCCTAATTTCTCTATAAGGCATTTATTCCTCTATAAGGCAAATATTTATAACATAAACATATTATCTATCATTTATTTGGGGAAGAATTTTCACTATTAGCACTATTAGGCTGCATGAGATATATTTTACCCACAGCTGATTTTTAGCCATACAATGAGTATACTCTATTGTTGAATTCAGGAAGGACATAATTCTATTTACTAAGCTTTACTGTCTACTGTTATTCCAAAGCATTTGGTTTATCTAAAAGGACATTAGTAGCTTGTTACTGTGTGCCATTTGCCTATGTATGTGGCTGAGAAGGAAGGAGTCCTGCTAAATCTGATATGAAAGGTACTCTGTACATTTAGTTTCACCTTGGCATCCACTCTTCTGATACCAGATTGATTCCGAGAGCAAGTTTCACTGTTTTAGCTTCAGTTTGAAGTTTTTCCATGAACCTTCCCTCTTCTGACCTATACTTTCTAGAGCTGGTTGGTGGTATTAATGTCTCTACATTTGCCTACTTGTGATTTTTATTTCCTATTTTGTCTTCTCCTCCACTCCGCCCCACTGTTAGCCATTCTAATAATTCTTTCAGCACATTACTGACAAAGACTTGGTGAGGCATCATGGACTGCTTTTGAGTCTTTTGGATACTCAGCGCTGGCCATGTGCTCCAATAGCTGTTATTACCAAATGGTCAGTAACCAAGATGCCTGGAATTTCTAAATTTCATTTTTCCAACTCTGTATGTGCAACATATAGCTCTCTACCATTTGGTACTTGGTTCTACTTGTTTTTTTTTTAAAAGATTTAATTGATTTGCAAAATCAGATGGCTGATATCTCAGTAATCTAACCAAGCACAAGTTTACAAGTTTGGATTTTGCAAGTATTCAGTAATGTTCTCTAAGTGTGCATCAAAATCTGAACTAAATATTTGCAATTGAGTGATATAGATATTTTAATAAAAGGAGATATGAATATCAATATAACAAAATAATAAATCGTAGATAAGTAATAAATTTACTTCTTAAGAAAATGCTTTTCAAAACATGAAAAATGATGGAAGCAAGTTCAATGAAGAAAACCTCAAATTGACTGTTCAACATTTAGTGAAGAAAACATTTGTTCGTTCATATTTTTATTACTTTCATTCCTTTTACTCTTACTAAAAATTATCAAAAATACCCTTTATATTTTTAGTTCCTGTCTAACCTCCACAAATCCTTACTCTATGTCAGAACAAACTGAACATTCTTGCATTTCTTTGACTACAATGTTCTTTATCTTGCATAGTTTGCTGATCTAAAATAACTTTCCTGTCTTGAGATTTCGATGTTCTATTCATCTTTAAGATCTCACATAATACATAAATTCCTTCTAGGAGCTTCCTTGCCTCAGTATCTGTGAGATGCCACTATTCCTGTCCGACAGCCCAGCAACATTTTATTGCCCAGAATACTATGTGTTGTGATGTTCTGGTTCTTCTCTCCCTCACTTTCTTGCCCATGAATCCAATGAGAGTATGGTCCACACATAAGTACATTGTATGGCAAGTAAGTGACACATCACAATTATTTTTTGAAAGAATAATGAAAAAATAGGATGTAGGAATATGATTGATTTCAAAATGAGTAAAAGGCCTTGAAATACACTATGCAGTCAAGTCCAAATATTCATCTTTTTAATTTAACATTTCTTGAGACCCCAAGTTTCTATCTCCAGGTCTGACTCCCCTCCTGAAGCTTACAATCATGTATTAAAGTTCCTCTTTTACATCTTTAATTAGATGTCTAATGTAAGAGACACTTTGATCATTCTCTTACAAACACCAATCTGTAGCCTTTCCAATTTGTTTTGACTATCACATAGGCGAAATTATTTATACTTGATCTTAGCCAAAAGGCTGAAAAGCAATGACAAAAATACCTGTACGGTCATCCTGGAATCATCTTTGACTCTTATCTCCAACTCCTATCTCCAACATTGACTGCATCACAAAATTTCTTAGATTTAGCTTTAAAACATAGTTTATCCAAACTATGACAATTTCTCATGTTTTCCAGACTATTACCTCATCTCACCTGCATTTTTATGATGACCTCCTTATGGTGCTTTTTGGTTTTATCATTGTTTATCTTCGGTTTATCGTCTATAAATCAGTAATCCTCTTAAAACACAAGAACATTCATGTGTTTTCTCTGATCAGCACCTTCCAGTGGCTTCCCCTATATTGGTGACACTAAAACTGGAGGCCTTGAAGGCTCTGGGTTATTTAGCCTCTTCAATCTCCCTGGCTTCTCCTCCGTGCACTTTCCCTACTCCAATTCCAATGATCCCTGCTATTCTTCAGAGGATCTCACTTTAGGCCCTTGGCTAGTTGTATAGCTCAGGAAATGTCTTCCCTCTGATTTCCTCCTCTTCCCTTTCTGTCAGATGTTTGCTTAAGTATCACCTTATCGGTGAGAAGTTTTGCCACTATCTTTTGAAAACTCACTACTGGCCTTACCTTTCTACCATTTTTGTTCTTTTTTAAAAATTTTACATAATATTCTTTATCTTTTAATACCTTCCATTTTTTATCATTTATCGGGTTTCCCTCTGTTTTCCTCAGTGGAATATAAATCCCATAGATAAGGAATCGTGGTTTGCTGTGTTCCCAGTTTCTACCACAGTCTTACTACTTCATGTTCTTCTTATATGCTTTTGTTTTAAAAAAATGAAATTCTGAGAACCTAAGTAAGACTTTGCCAGTAGGAAATTCACAGTACAATCAAAACAAAGCGAAAATCTAGGGAAAGGCTATTATTAATCCTAAAGACACAATGGGCTTTTCTAGAGTCACATTCTATATTTCTACAGATACAATTTGTTTTAACGCTTAAAATATAAACGTTCAGTGCAGTTACCAAGAAGCAGCACCTGTGAAAGATACAAGGTGGATTCTAGCGTTTGCCAGGAAAATTCTATCTAATCAAGCTGAACAGCTCTTTCACCCGTGCATTTAAGTATCTCAGGCCCAGCTTTTTTTTCCCTTTTTGCAATTTATATTGATCCAAGTTTTCACTATGATTCATTTTCAATGGGAAAATTTTGTGATTTTGGATAGTTCATTGTTTCCTAACATTCCTGACATTTGAGATCCCTAATTCTAGCACAGCATGTACATATAAAAGCACAAAGTTTAACTGCAATTCACTATTAACTCATTTTTCTTTTTCTGGGCCATGGCTTAATAGAAATGCTTTTCCCAGTGGCTACTGAATGTAATACAAGCATTGCCTGGCCACAGGTGTGCTGTGCCATGGCTGATAATGAAGGAATTCTCAAGGCAGGATGAGCATAAAGCGAATTATCTGGTTTTGTTCAAAGATCATAGCTCAAAAATCAGGCACCATCTGCAGTGTTCATTCCCCACTTCTCAATGTTGAAACCTCATTAAAGAAACCACTAGAGCATTGGCATGAATATTTCAAATAGAAGTTTACAGAAAATCAGTATTGTTGAAAAACAATAGGCCTGAAAACTTACTGTTTGATCAAGCCCTAAGGTAGGAAATTCAAGTCAAGACATTTTTCTAAGTGTTTTGCTAGGAGAGGATTTTCTTACTTTATTTTGTTTAAGCCATACGACTATATTAAAATCTACATATTTAGTATCTGTGAAGTAACTAAATTTATAACCACAGGACCAATCTTTTCTGGTTTTGTTTCCCAGTATTTTGCAATGTGTGAATAGTGGCTTTAAATTGCCCTGCATAATGGGACTGGTTGAAAACATAAGAGAATTCCACTCTAGATAAATCCTTTGCTGCCATAGCTAGCAGTAAAAACACTATAAATTGAACAGAGACTTGTCATTTTGCTATTTACTTTCTAATGAACTTAGTAGTCATTGGAGTGAGACACTAGGGGCCCACCTGAGTGTAATTGCAAGAAAATTACTGATTCAGAATTAAGGCCAGGGCAGGGCAGCTAAGGGATGAGCCAGGCCAGGATAGTGTCCTGTCTTGAAGTGCAAAAAGCGGTCTCATTCCAATCCTACATAAACGCAATGTTACTCTCTTCCACCCTGTCACTTGTCATCTATTTTTCAAAACAGTCTGGTACAATATAGAAAGTGTGCCTCAAGGGGCTGGGAGTTTGGCTCAGTAAGTTAAGCACCTGTCTGACAGGCACAAGGTTGTGAGTTCAATGCCTGGTGCCACAAAAAAAAAAAAAAAAAAAAAAAAAAGTGCCTTGATTTTCACTTGTGGGAAAAAAAATCGAAGATAAAAGAGGAAAAGAACATGAGCTGCAAAGTCAAAATAATGACTTCTCTTTGAGTATTTATGGTTGCTCTGTCCAGAAGTTTATGCTTTCTTAAAGGCATTGCAATAAATATTTCTTTCCAATATGCTATGCTATAAATTAAATGGGGTGGGGGGAGCGATGGCTAGGTTAGGTTTCATGTTGGGAGGAAAAAAACCAAGAAACTTATTCTGGGGGTGCACTTCTGCATTAGAGAAGTTATAATTAACCCTAGAGCTACATATCTACTGCATGCTTTAAAAAAGACCCTGATACAATTCATGGTGCCCACCAGCGCCCATCCCAACCCTGCACCAGATGCTGCAGTGAGGGATCAAGTGTGAGTGGGTAGACAAGGAGGTTTCATAACCAAAATTGCCGCAAAATCAAGGCAATCTTTTTGTATTTGAACTAAAGTTTGTTAGTCCAGAGGTTTCATTTCTTTCCATACTGCTGGCAATTGAGGGTATTTCATGTCTTCTCCCTATTTACTCTCATTTTTGTTTCTCTTGCTTCTTTTTAATTATCGACTCCTCATTGAGACTATGCTTTTAATGTTGATTGGGAAGAAAATATTTAAAACTTTCATAGATTCTTAAACTACTTCTTCCATAGACATCATGCTTTTATGATAGTAAATAAAAGTATAAATATGATAAAGACAAAGGCCTTGACAACATGAAATGGGACTCACGTGGTTAATACATTCTCTATGATGTATGTCAGATACTGTGAGTTAGATATCAGAAGCCTTTCACTCCTTTCCACCTGGTTAGATCTGTCCAGAAACCAAGTGCACAGCCCTCAAGAATGTTTTCTCTAGATCTGTGAGGTAGGTTAATGGTATTTTGATTGGGATTGCATTAAATCTGTATAACAGTTTTGGGAGTATGGCCATTGTCACAATATTGGTTCTTCCTATTTGTGAGCAAGGGTATCTTTCCATCTTCTGATATCCCCTTCTATCTCTTTTTTCAGACTGCTGTAATTTTCAATGTATATCTCTTTTATTTCCTTTGTTAGATTGATTCCTAAGTATATCATGTTTTTGGATGCTCTTGTGAAGGGTGTTGTATCCCCAATTTCTCTCTCAGTGAGCTTGTTGTTTGTGTATAGTAATGCAGTAATCAGTAAAGACTGTTGACTTTGTATCCAGCTACACTACTGGCTTTGGTTATTAATTCTAGTCTTTTGAAGTTTTTAGGGTCTCCTATGTAGAATATCATGTCATCTGCGAATAATGATAGTTTAACTTCTTTCCCTATCCATATTCCTTTTCTTTCTCTCTCGTCTAATTTGTCTGGTTAATGTGTCCAGAACTATATTGAATAGGAGTGGTGACAGTGGATATCCTTGTCTTGTTCCTGATTTTAGAGTGAAAGTTTTCTGTTTTTGTCCATTTGGTATGATGTAGGCTATTGGTTTGTCATAAATGGCTTTTATCACATTAAAGTAAAGACCATCTATTCTGATTTTCTGTAGGGTGTTTTTGATCATGAATGAGTGTTAGACTTCAGTAAATAAGATCCAAAACATACAATAGGTATTATGAAAGAGAAAGAGCGGGGCGTGGTGGCACACGCCTTTAATCCCAGCACTCGGGAGGCTGAGGTAGGAGGAGTATTGTGAGTTCAAGGTCAGTTTGGGCTACAATATGAGCGCAAGGCCGGCCTGAGCTACATAGTGCAACCCTGCCTCAAAAAACTAGGGCTGGGAGTTTGGCTCAATGGCTTAAGAGCCTGTCTGTGAGGCATGAGGTTGTGAGTTCAATCCCTGGTGCCAAAGAAAAAAAAAGAGAGAAAGATGCTACGCAAAAGGAAAGAACAACTGAGATGGGAGAAAAGGAGGAAGGGAAAAGAAAATACAAATACACACAAGATAGCTAAGATAATTATACTATTAATTTATATTAGTTCATTGAAAAGAACAGTGTGCTTATATGTTTAATGAACTTTCCATACTTATAATCTGAGCAACTACTTCGAAGATAACAATATGTGACATATTAACATTTGCTAATTTCCTATTATCTTGTTTTGAAATTCTGTATCATTGTTTTTATTGTGTTTTTTCTTTAAAATAAAAAATATAATAATAATTTAAATTAAAGCTACTATATTAAAGATAGGTTTGAATTTTCATTTCATTTATATTAAACCAATCAGATAATTACAGCATAAGGAATTCTAGATATGCTACAACCAAATCTATAGAATTTAAATTCATCAGTCAGTAAAATAAAGGCATATTGGCATAGTTGATTGAAGACCATTTAAAAAAAAAAAAAGAAGAACCTAGGTATCCTGGCATCTACTCCAACTGTAAGGGGCCATGTATATACAAAACTCTGCTGGCTACTTTGAGAGAAGCTTTTGTGTTTTGAATGTTGTTGTTGTTATTATTTTTGTAACAAAGTTTCACTCCATAGTTTTAGGCTGAACTTGAATTTGCTATCTAGTTCAGACTGGCCTCAAACTCATGGCAATCCTCCTGCCTCAGCCTCCTGAATGCTAGGATTCCAGACATGTGCTACCATGCCCAGCTGTGTTTTGGATTTTTAAACATATGTATGTGACTAGAGTCCTATCGTCCTTTTCCTTAGGTTCAATAAGTTTTTATTTGTCAAACTAAAGAAGTGTGTTTTGACTGTGAAGTATAAGTCTAATTCACTAAGGTTTATAAAGTCAAGAATCAATAATAATCTGGGTGCTTAATGAAACTGTTAAACCTATGAGATAACCATATACTGCCTATGTCAAGATTTTCTTGGGAAAATAAACTCATTTTTGGTTAAATTATTTACAAATAGTTTTCTCTGATTACATCAGCTAAAAAGTTTCACATCAGCTCCATATGATTACAAGTTAGATTTCACAGAGCATCTGCGCTTTTTTTGTGATGTCGTTCTGAAAGTTTTAAGGTGCACTGTCATCAGATCCCTCATCTACACATGCAAAGCTTATGAGGTGTTCAAGAAGAAAGGAAGGAAGAAGTAAAAATCTTGCAGAAAGGATAGACAAATACATGGTTCTAAAAAGTCATCTTTAGAAACATTCTCATTTGTTTGAAGATACTGTTTCACTATGATCTCTATTTAAATAAAAATAATTCTGGTAATTGAGGTAACATGCTAGTAAAAGAACTCTGACTTTGAAATTTCTGGAATGGGACTGAAATCCACTTTTGCTTTTCATCTCTAGATGGTCTTCTGCATGTCATCCTGCCCTTTAGTCTATAGTCTATCTCATCCATGAGATGTATACTGTTACTGCTTCACAAAGAAGTTAATGCAAGTGACAACTGATACCCATGTGCACGTGGGAGCATGAATATTTATGACAGCATTATTCACAATAGCCAAAATGAAGGAACAGCTCAAGTGTACATTGAATGATGAGTGGATAAAAAAGATGCTATATCCACACAGTGGATTATTATTCAGCCATAAAGAGAAGGAGATTCTGGCTGGAACTACAACATGAGGAATCTTGAAAACCTTATGGTGAGTGAAAGAAGCTAATCATAAAACACCACATACTGTATGATTCCATTTATACAAATGCTTAAAACAGACAAATCTATGGCAATAGAAAATCTATTAGTGGTTGCCTGGGATTGGGAGAGTTGATGGAAGATAGGGAGTAACTGCACATGGATGCAAAGTTTATTTTGAGGGGAAATCAAAATGTTTGATAATTAGATTGTGGCACAGTTTACTCAGTATCATTGAATTATACTTTAAATGAACAAAAATTGTGACATGTAAATTACACCTTAACAAAGTTGTTTTGTGAAACATTTTAAATAAAAAAAAGAAGTTAATACAGCTGAAGATTATTCACATGCTATGAGTAGTGCATACCAGTCACTATACATGTTGCCATACGTTTTCATTATTATTACTATTATAATAATAACTTGTCAAGGATTGATTTACCAGGTTGCATCATAAAAGCATGTTTAATAGATATGCCTTATTTAGTCACTGAAATTATGAGATAGTATTAAAATTTCTACAGATTTTCAATAATTATATCACTGTAGGCATTTAGCTATTAAGAGACATATTGTGTTCTATCAAATTCAATAAGTAGTAGTCCAGTTCCACTTAAATATTCTACTCAGCATAATATTTAGATAAAGTCAGTGCTTTGTGATTTGTCCTTGAATTTGCGAAGATACCAGAGTGTAAGAGAGGTGTGTCCTAAAAGTAATGTGACCTTTTTTTAGAAACACATCATCTAAATAGACAATATTCTTCAATTCTTTACCTAGATAGATCATCTATTTTCTCCACTGATGCTGCCCTTATTCATGGTGACTGAAGATTTTAGAAAACTTTATTTCAGGAGTAGTGAAAAAAGCAAGTGTGTCAGACACATAAAATCCTAAATTTGAAAACTTGTATTCCATTTGGCTATGTGGCCTCAAGAATGTCACCTATACCTTCAAGTTGCAATGTTTTCATCTTAACAATGGAAAAATAATATTCAGTTGCTGGGAAGATTAAATAAATGGATGAACTAGTTTCTTAATATAATGACTGGAACAAAGTTGAACCTTGGCAAGCTTTTCCTGATACTGGTATTATTACCCCAGGGATGGTCGGCAACATCTCATTCCCTTGTAATTGCATGCCATAATTGCATTTCAACTTTACTTCTTATCCTCAAAATATTAAATTTTAATTATCTTTCTCATTCTATAGATTTTGTTCTGTATGACTCTTCTCTAAAACTCAAATCTATTTTCAAAGAGGTGAATAATGAACACAGTTGCTAAACTTCAATGCAAGTGTAAAAGGATACGAAGTTTAAAAATAATTAAAAATTAGTGACATCTTTGTTATGAGAAAAACAAAATCTTTGAGTCACCCCTTGGGAGCCCAAAGTAATTTAAATATTAAATAATATAAAAAGTACACTAATTCTATTAACTTAATTCTAACCAATACAGTTTTAAAGAAAATGTTTACATTAAATAACTATATATTTAACCTACTGAAATATTTACTTCAAGTACCGTTAAGCTGCATAATTTATTTGGTAGGTAAAATAATTTGTGAACACATTTAATGTTATTGATACTAGGTATTTTTAAAAGGAACAAATTTGATGAAACTGTTTTACAGTAAACCCATTTTAATATCTAATTTCCCATTAAAATATGTATCAATTAAACAAATAAAAGTTAAGAGTATATTCATGTAATACATAACATTCATATAGGGAATAGAGAAATAAATCAATTTTACACCTTTGTTTGCATTTGCTTAATAGTATGATAAAATAGTTTACCTTAGTGCAAGTATCGGGTGATATGCTATGTACCCCCAAGTCCTCACATACTTTTGATGGGGCTAAGTCTGGCGCTTGCTTGTATTCGGTTTGCTATACCCGCCCAGGGGTGGAGCTGACATACAATGTAAGGGTAGGCGGGGCTTCCGCTTCCTCTTCCACTTCCTCTTCTGCCTCTCTCTTGCTCACCAGTGCGCCTTGCTGCTGGCAGCTGCCGTGAAAGGCAGCCCTGCCCTGCCATGCTGACTTGGAGCCAACTAATGGACTGAAACTCTCAAGAAACTGTAAGAATAAACCTTTCCTTCCCTAACTTTGGGCATCAGGTATTTTGTCTCGGCAACAAGCGAAAAGTAACTAAGACAGTGCACACTGTGATTAACATGTTTGAATTTCATCAAATTTACATGGGACTTTTGTATTCACCGGGACCTGAACTCAGTCAACCTTTTCCATTTATACTGCATTAGCATTAGCCTTAGCAGTATTTAAATTTCAATTCTTTAAATGATTCTTAAGAATTTAATTAACATCTGAAGAGCTTTGCGCTAGGTGTTTTATATGGACTACGTATCTTTTCATTTTATTCTAGCAAAAGACATAGTGAAGTAGGGTCTACTATTATCTACACTGAATGATGGAAAGGTGAAGTGTAAAGATTGAGAATTTCTGCCTCAAATGACCCAAGTCATAGGAGAAAAATATGAGAATCAAATTCCAAAGCATACCCCATCCTGAATTAAAAATTCCAGCTGTGTAGCTATGAGGGAAAACAGAAATAAGCAGTTATTATACCTTACATTTTAAAACACTGGTAATGATTTAGTGACCCTTGAAATAACCTGAAATGAGAGCCTAACTGAGAAAACCTATCCTTTAACACTTTGCCAATACTGAGTGAGTCAGAAGCACAACACAGTGGTTTAGAACTTGGGCTGTGCAATTTTCAGAGTTGCTTCCCAGTTGCTCTGCATTGCACCCTGAGCACCTCACACATTGGGATTCAGTTTCCTCGTCTATGAAATTAAGCTGACAGAATTGTGGTTAACATTGAATACATATTAGTTAAAACCACTTCAGTGCTAGTGACTGCTGCATAATAAATACAGTGGAGATAGCTATGAATAATAAGTTATTTTTAGGGAAACAATCAAAGTCATTGTCCATTTACGGTACAAACCTGAAAGATTTATTTCTTAGGATAAATCATTCAAAGAAAACTTATTTGTTGTTGTTTTCTGTTTATTCTTGCAATACTAAGGATTGACCCCAGGGGTACTTTTTCACTGAGTTACATCAACAGCCCTTTTTAAATTATGTAATTTATATTTTGAGATAGAAACGCACTAAATTTTCCAAGTAGGATTTGAAGTTGAGATCCTTCTGCTTCAGTGTTCCAAGCAGTTGGAATTACAGATATGTACCTCCTTGCCCCCCAAAGATGTTAATGCTTAAAGTAACTATTAGTGAGCTATTTTATCCATTGATTATACTTGCTAACTTTAGTATTGTCCTGTACACTCATTTAACAAAGAGACAGAGAATCTTTTGATTTTAAATGAAGAATTAAAATAAAATACATCCCCAACTAACTACTCATTCTGATGTCAGGGACCTGAAAATATCTTTTAATGAGTGAATGTATTGTATTTGCTCTCACTGAGCATTTTGATTTATCATTGTTCAATGCATCGGTAAATACATCCTCAAATTAAATTCAACAGAAGTGTCATAGTTGATTAACATGGTTTTCCTCAAGCAGAGCTTTGTAAGTTAGCCCCCAAAAGTACCATATGCTTTTCAAAGATCCTGGTAAAATTACAAGATGGTAGTCAAATAAAAATGTGCTTCTAACTAGAAAATAGAAAAAATAGATCAAACAAATAAATAAAGGAACAAAGAGAAAACATGAGAGGTCTTAAAGATTGTCAAGGATTTGTCAATTGTCACACTTCTGTCCATAAACTAATCATACTATGCAATATGAGTCATTAATAATCTATAGCCATTTAAGTGAAATTAAATTAAAAATTTCTTCCCAGTAGGCATGTGTCAAGTGCTTCACAACCACTTGTGTCTAGTGGCCACAGAATTGGGAGCAGCAGTTATACAACAGCTTCCATCACAAACTCTGAATCAAAATCTGTATTTTAGCACAATCCCCCAGGTAATTCATAAACTCGAAGTTCAAGAAACACTTCCAAAACCGTTCAGGTATGTATCTTTGGCTTTACTGTTACTATAGCACAAAATTTGTAGCTTTGTGAAATAGTGAGGTTAGAGTCCTCTAAAAAAAGGCTACATTACTTAATTATCTCTTCTAACAGTAGGAAATAATGTGGTTTTGGTTTACTATAAACTCCCCTTTTTCTGGTTTTATCTAAACTGATAAGTATTTTGTTCTTTTTCACTTTATTCCCAGATCCAGAGCTGTTGTAGTAAGAGTCTGCAATGAGATTTATTTTTTTAATGCCAAGTACATTTATTTTTAAAATTTTTTTTATTTTAAAGAGAATAAAACAAAACAGAACAAAACAGAACAAAGCAGATTAGAACAAAACAATGCAAGCAACACAGGATTTCAAAACAAGACAACAGGAAATCAACAGTGGCTACCACAATGCTTCTTGTTTTCTTTGAAATGGTTGTCCATATGTTCACACACAATGAATTCAAACAAAACAAAATAATATAAAACCAATCAAAACAAAAGAATGAAACCTTACAGGCCTTCAAAACCAGACAATAGGAAAATCAACAATGGTTACCATAATGTCTCTTGTTCTCTTCGAAATAGCTGTCCATACCTTCACACATCTTGAAGTCAAATAATATAAAACAGACTAAAACCAATCAAAACAAACAATAAAAGCATTATTGGATTTCAAAACAAGATGATAGGAAATCAGCAATGGCTACCATAATGTCTCATTTTCTTCAAAGTAGCTGTTCATACCATTGCACATAATAAAATCAATTCTTGTAACTTTTTTCTAGGCATGTATATACATGTACATCTATCGTTTCTGTATTAAAGGGAAAAACAAAACAAAACAAAACACAAGAAAAACATGAAACAAAAGAGACAAATAAATAACAATAACAAAGAACCCAAAACAATAACAATATAGGCTTTCAAACAAGGTGGTGGGAACATAACTAAGGTTGTTATTTTGTATAGTTATCTTCAAAAGAATTACTCAGATTACCAGATATAAACATGCAAAATTGATCTAATCCTATGAATATTAACTATTTTGTTCCAAGAACAAACAGAGTTAGTCATACAATCATCTTAGCTTTCTTAAGTGTATATGTACAAATTTATATCTTTTTTCTTTTCCTTACCTCCTTTTTTCCTTTTCACTGAGTTATTTTTTCCCCTTTGAGCACCTTTCACAATATTTATTGAAGATTTTGTATCTTATTTACTCTTACTTACTCTTTCAGTTTCTTACACTAGGAAGAACAAAGTACATTTATTAGAAAAGAAGGAAGTTATGAAATACCCTCATATCTTTCCTTAAGAAATTAGAAATAAAAGACAGAATAAAACCAAGCACAAATAGAAGGAAATAATAAAGATCAGAAAACAGAATCCCTTATCAAAATACCAACAAAATTTTTCATCAAAATTAACATTCTGATTCTTACACTTCTGAAGAAATACAAAAGACTCATAATAGTCTAAATAGCTGGATATAGGAGCAAAATCAGAGCTCCAACTTTCCCCAGTCTCATGACTTATCACAAAGTTACCCAATCTTGACAAAACAGCATTGATATTAAGATAAACAAACCACCAAGGTACCAATATGAAGTCCCAAAATAGATACCCACATAACAGACAATTGATTTCTGGCAAAGATTCAAAAGCAATTAAGTGGAGAAAGATGTGTACCTTCAATAAATATACTAGAACACCTGGATATCCATATGCAAAAACAAAAATCTTATAACATGTCAAAAACTTTGTTTAAGACATCCAAGAGTCAACTCAAAATTGGGATAGATTTAATACAGGACACATAATTTATGTGATTATTTTATAATATTCACCCAAAAAGTCAAATACAAGGGAGTGTGATAGACCTCTCCATGTGCCAGAGACCAAAATAATCCAGCTGAGTGCTTGGATCCCATGGCAATGTCCTGCCTTAGTTCAGTTGAAGACCTGGAGCCCATGGCAATGTTCTCTATGAGTCCATCTGCAGGCCTAGAGCCCACAACAATGTCTCATGCAAGTCTGTTTCAAGGATCTGCACTGGAAAGCCCCAAAGGTCAGTGGTGGAAGTCTTCTCCAGCAGGGTGAAGGATCTGTATCACCAGGCTGAAGGCTCTACATAGGGCCCGGAAGCGTTGCTCAAGGTAACGCATCCCCAAAAAGAACCACAACCATCCTCAGGGATGAGGACCCAGTCTCCTCTGATGTTGAGAACATCTGAGTTCATGTCAAGAAAACCAGCATGTTTCTTTATCTGAGAAGTGTGTATTCCTCTCAGATGCCCATTTTTGCATTTTATCTTTGGGTCTTTGAATTTTGGGGGCCTGGTCTTTTGTAATTCATTTTATATTCTATAGAGAAGTTCTTTGTCTGAGGTAGAATTGGCTAAGATTTTTCCTAATAAGTGGGTTTTCTTTTCACTGTGTTTGAGATTTTGTTTTGGCATGCAAAAACTTTTTAATAAGATGCGATCACAGTTGTTGATTCTGGAAAATATTTTCCATGCAGTTTGATTTTTGTTTATGAACTGTTTACCTTCCCCTATGTCTTCAAGATTCATACCTACTTTGTCTTCCAGCAGATTTAGTATTTCTGTTTTAATATTTAGATCTTCTATCCATTTTTATTTTAGTTTAGTGCATGATGATAGACATGGATCTAGTTTTAGATTTATGCTCAAAGGGGAAAAATAACTAGGATAGGGGAAAGGAGAAAAGGAAGGGAAAAGGAAAAGAAATAAATTTGTTTATACATACATAAAATAACTAAGATGATTATACTACTAATTTTATTAGTTCTTAGGAAAGAACAGTTAATACTCATATGATTAAATCAATATGTGTGTCTATATTTGTTAATCTAAGCAACTCTTTTGAAGATAACAATATGCAGTATTACAACCATTGTTAAATTCCTATCATCTTGTTTTGAAAGCCCATATTGTTATTGTTTTGGATTTTTTTAATTGTTCTTGTAGTTGTTGTTTGTATGTCTCTTATTTTTTGTTTTTCATTTCTGTAGGGTTTTTTCCCTTTTAAAATAAAAAACAGCATGACAAGCTTCTTCAGGAGAATCAACAGCACACTGTCTTCCCCTTCAGTTCTTCTTTTATGCTGATGGTAACAATCCTCAGATGGGTCTTTCAGACCCAGAACCACTCTGATTCAGTTCAGCTGGGTTTTACAAATTGCCCATTAGTTAATATACCACAACAACCTACTGGTAAAAGGTTGTAAGGACTGGTACAAGATACAAGGACTGGTTAAAAAAAAAAGTAAGTAGCAAGTAGAAATAATTTAATGGAGTCTGTTCTTGTTCTAATATTGATCCTCTGAATGTTCTGTTGCATATTATTTATAATAAAAAGATGGAATAATTCAGAAATAAACAAATTAAGAAAGGCTGAAGACTGAGAAAATGGCTATTAAGTGATTTTGAAGAGGAATAACAATACTGTCTTCAAGGGAAATATTGCTGAGCTTTGTTATCAAGACATTTTCAGAAGCCATCCCTTATATTATTCTGTGAAACCTGGGAGAGAAGATTTAGTGATCCTTTAGCCAATATGAAATTTAATGCAGTTTTAAAAGCAGAAAAGGCTTTAAAAATTAGAGCTCATGACGCCCTGAATTTTAAAAAACACCAAGTGCTACAACCATGAATTCCTCCATGAGGAATTCTGTAGACACCCTTGAGAACAATGACTATCTTCCATTTATGTATGTCAAATGCCAGAATTAGTGTTTGGAATAGGACAACATTTATTAAATATTTGTTGAATTAAATTCTATTCAGTAACATTCAGCTCAAGGAAAGGATAAAGGACTTTCTACTTTCTCCTGTTGGCATGAGAAACATGTTAAATTATTTGATCATGTCCAAGTATCTTCTTTGCAAAATAAACTTAGTTGCAGAGAGTAAAAATGTAAACCTATCTTTAGTTCAGAAAATTAAGTAAAAATATAATCACTGGAACAACCCTAAGTAGTTGAGCTTCATCACTATTTGCATTCATGAAATAAATCAAATAGTTCTAATGATTTTTTTCTGTCAACTATAAAAAACACACTGAAAGAATGTGTCTTTTTTAATGGACCTCCTTTCCTTGCTTACTTTAATGAAGCAAAAAGCCGAGAAAACATTATTAAGGAATGATTTTTTCATTAAAGCAATGCTCAAATTTTTAGGCAGAAGAATTGAGTCTTCTAATATAAAATTCATTTTTACTATTTCCAATATTTGTTTAATTGCTCAACAAGTAATAATACATAGAAATCAGCAGTTGTACTGACAGAAAATGTGACTACATTGCTGAGCGTGCAGAAATACTAAGCATAATGCCGGGCGTGGTGGCGCACGCCTTTAATCCCAGCACTCGGGAGGTTGAGGTAGGCGGAGCGTTGTGAGTTCGAGGCCGGCCTGGGCTACAACGCGAGCGCAAGGCCGGCCTGAGCTGCATAGTGCGACCCTGCCTCAAAAAAAAAAAAAAAAAAAACCAGGGCCGGGGGAGTTTGGCTCAGCAGCTTAAGTGCCTGTCTGGCAGGTGCGCGGCTGTGAGTTCAATCCCCGGTGCCGCAAAAAAAAAAAAAAAAAAAAATACTAAGCATAAGGCCAAATGTCAGCACCCAGGCAGGAACTCAATGAATCGCCTTTGATCATTCTATTATTGATGTGTTCTCCTGATGTATATGGTGATTTCTCTTCATTGATTTCCTCCATGACCTTGGAATGTTCACAGTTGCTTTAACTTAGTTTCCTCATCTGAAAGCGTGTCTATCATCTAAGGAACAAGAAAACTACAGTAAGGGAGGATGACATAGATAAGTCACATAGAGAGTGGAAGAGTATGGCCCAGTGAATTCTTTACAACTGTTCCTCGATATGAAATATTATTTACTGTTCAGATTCCAGGCAGATATCACATCCTTAGACTCTAGTCCCATCTTCGTATTCTTTCTGAAAATATAACTCAGAAGGTAAGTACAAGATGGAAATATAGAAGAAGACCAAAACTGAACATTAGTAGAATCAACTTTCGGTTCTCTTGAAGCAGGTTATCCTTGACAAATCTTGACAGCAAAAACAATATTCCACTTCACTGCCTACTTTGTTAACAGCTCACATCCATTTACTCTTAACGTGACATGCAGCCTGCATTCAAGCTCTAAAAGTCATTTAGAAATGTGAAACTCATAGACTGCTGGGGATAGAAAGGCTTTTAAAAATCGTCTAGGCCTATCATCTATCTGAATGACTCTTGGAAGCTTGAACAATCCCATTGATGTGGAACTCACTACTCCCTCAGGCAACCTACTCTGTCTTGGACCAAGTCTTTGCTTTAGGAAGAATGAATATAATAGTTTTACTTGGGCTGTGCAGTCTGATACACAATTCTCTTTCATTCCCTTGGAATAGGTTGGAGGGAAAAATCGAGAGCATTTAAGTAAGGAAATGGACAGTTTCCTACTGCTTTTCACAAACATAGACCTATTCTTCAAAGCACTACAGTGTAAATGAAATTTTCCTAATACATAAACAACCATTTACTGATATTAATTTCCAAAACTAATAAAAACTGAGAAGATTATTGTAAATACTCTCTGTGAGTAGCTATCTTTTAGTCTCATATTTCTGCTTACTACAAGCCTGACATCTTTTCTAAAACAAAGCATTGGCAGGATAAAGGAAAGTTAATATTTTATTTCCCTCTGGCTGTTGAAGTTACCTCTATTTTATAGTCTACACATAAATTTTGTTCTATCTTGGTCCCCTTAAAACACTAATATTTCTTTTCTTGCCATTCTTCATAATCCTTAATTCTGCAAGGATTCTATTCTTGTTGTCTGTACTTCCTTGTTGCTCTTTCACTCTTTAACTCACTATCACATGACCTTTATTTCCACTATTGTGCTGATACCACTCTTTTAAATCCCAAATAAATGCTAAGACAGCAAATATCCAAAGAACACTTTTCAGGTCTTCAGCCTAAGAGACTTCAGTGATGCGCTTAATCCTGTTTATTGCCAGCTTCGTCATTTAGTGCCTACTTACCTTCAAATTTTCATGCCATTCTGCCTCTCCATTAAGTATTGGTGTTCCCCTCCAAAGAGCTACTTTTATCACTTTTCAATTTTGCTTCAGGTGCTCTTCCTGAGAAGTTCCATCTATTTTGAGTTTTCTCTCTTGCCTACATATTCTTGGTTCTGATCCCTCCCACAAACTTCATCCTCATTTGTCTGCATCAATAGAATAAGGTATAGAAATGATAAATGGGAATTAATGAGGAGATTTGGGTGGAAGCATATCTGGAAATGAACATCTAAGATTGGAAATCATATTTAAAATGTTTGATATAGAAACCCCCCTAAAAAACTGGTATGAAAAGTCTTATAATCCATGTTTAGAAGTTTGGATTATTCTTAAGGTGTTAGAAAACAAGAACAGTCTATGGAGTGACATGACCAGCCCCTTTGATGTTAATGCAGGCAATGGATTTATGGGACATACATGGATCTGGTGCAGTTAGAGGCAGATTCAAAGTCCATTCAAGAGATGATGAGAGTCCATTCAGTGATAGTTGAGATAGAGGCAATAAAGCTTAGTTTCAAATCTTTATTAAAGAGAATGAGATTTATTAATATTAATGAGATTTAATTATTGATTAGATTTGTAAAAGAGAAGAAACAAGTCAAGAAACAACCAGGAGTCTAAGCAAGCTAGCCTGATGGATGCTAACACCTTTTGTTGACAGGCAAAACTATAAGAGAGAGTAAGTTTGAGTCCAAAAATATGACTTAAATTTTCCATATAAATGTCAGACTATCTTCTGGCTATCTCTATGTAGTTACTCCACAGAAGGTGGGATATCTCCTTAAAATAAATAAGTCTGAACTTCACAAGGGGATGGGTGGCAGAGTTACCAAAGTACAAATGAAATTCAACAGGCTACTACTAGACCAAAGTGGAATAGAAATTGGATAAGAAAAGAGAGCAGTTGTCCTCGTTTTCCTCCCAAAAGCTACTGTCCTCTCTTGTTCAATCCTTTGTTATTCATGACCCAAAAAGTTTTATTTTTGTATTTATTAAATTCCTTATCAGTCTCTTTCTATGAATACAGTCTTTAAAGTGCATGAGATTGATCTTCCTAAAGAACCACTTTGACACATTACTGCTATGCCCTGAAAAATTTTACTAACTTCTCACTTTTACTGAGCATTGTCCAAATTCCTCAGCCCTTTTGGAATCTGTATTTTTGCCATTCTTTTTCAAGTCAAGTTGGTGAAATTTCCTGATACAAAGTCTTTAAAAGGCCATGACAGCTTCCTAACTTAGCCTAAAGTCTTTGAGGTTTTTCTACTTCCATACTTTGGGTCCTATTATTTTCCATTTTATTCACCTATAATTCCTATCATCATACTAGTCATCCTTCAAGGTCCATCTTAAGTATGAATGTATCCAGGAAGCCTACCCAGATCCTTCCTGTTAGAAGTTGTACTCTATGCAGCATTCCTATACAAACTATGTAATTTGCTCAGGCTAAGATCATCATATAGATAAATGGAAGAAGGGAACATTAGATCAAACAACTGCTATATTTGTAAGTTTTTGACTTATTTTAAACAGCCCACTCTTTATTTGGGATAATATTGAATAACTTTATTTTCTGGCTTGGCCCCAGTGCCACACCCTGAGAGTATGACCTTGCTAGCTACACAGAGGATCCAAACTCTGCCTAGTCCAGCATCCCAGCACAATCCATCAGGGGAACACCTGGCCATCCTCTCAGGACACAGAGGTACCAAGCCCAGCCCAGCCCAGAGCCTGAGAGCTGCTCATCAGGGAGGGAACAGCATAACTAAAGTGTCTTGGAGAATTTGAGCTCCACCCATCAGAGCGCAAGGCCCCAGCTTCATAGTTCAGGGGTGTAGCTGTATGGCAGGTCGTGGAGGTTCTGAACTATGCCCAGTCAGGAGCAAGTCCCCAGCACCATATGCTGGGGGCAAACTCTGGCTAGCCACGTGCTCCAGAGGTTCTGAAGTCCTCACAGCCTGAAACAAGGTCCTGGCAGTGCCATACTCCAGGGCATGCTCCTCCTAACTGCCTGGGTCCTGGAGTCTCTGAACTCCACCAAGCTAGGCACAAGGCCCAAGCCCCACACCCCAGGGGGGTCATCTCTGCTAGCCACCTCCATTGCAGAGGTTCTGAACTCCACAAAGCCAGGTTCTAGGCCCCAGCCACATGATCCTGGGATGTGCCCCTGTTAGCTGCAAGGAAGATACAAGCTCTGCCCAGTCCAGCACCCCAGAGAAACCTAACAAAGTACATAAGGGGAGCACACGGACAGCCTCACAGGCCACAGAACACAAGTTTCTGGCACCATAGTTTGGGGGGTACGCCCCGGTTAGCCACAGGGATATTGGAGGATTGAAGCTCTACCTAGTGCAGAGTTCCAGTGCAATCCATCTGAACGCTGCCTGGTTAACCACACAGGTCCGAGGGAAAATGACAAAACAAAAGCGCAAGATGAAATCTCAATCTTTCAGTTCACTGAGAACAAACCGAAGAGACACTGAAATGGAATACACTGAAAATCACACAACTGAACTTTCAGAAATGATAGCAGCTGAAGTAAAGAAACAACTCCATGAAGCTATAGAGGAAATCAGATCAGAAATAATCTCTCTGATAAAAAATGAAATGACAAACATTATGAAAGAAATACTGTGTGTATCTAAAGAAGATTTAGATTAAAAAAACAGAAGAAGATAACAAAACGATGGAAACTTTGAATGAACAATGTAAGATAATTAGCCAGGGATTTGGCTCAGTGGCTTAAGTGCCTGCCTGGCAGGCCTGACGTTGTGAGTTTGACCCCTGGTACCCCCCAAAAAAAAAATTTAACAATTTAAAAAACCAATAGATATATATATGACATTTAGAATGCATGAAACAGATTCAAAGGGATATTCACAAAATTAAAAATTCCATGGAAAGTTGGCAAAACCTCTTAAATGAAGCTGAACATAGATTCTCTGATGGTGAAGACAGCAAGGAAGTTTAACAGAAGAAAGGATCTCTAAAAATAACAACGAATTGGAAAACAACAATTCAACAGCTACAAAAAGATGCAAAGAGAAACAATATAAGATTGATAGGTGTCAAGGAAAAAGCAGGGGTCAACACTAATAACCTGCGAAGACTATTCACACAAATAATAGCCGAAAACTTTCCAAACATGGGAAGAGAATCTGATACACACACAAGTGAGGCATGCAGAACCCAAATTAACCATAACCAAAACAAATCTTCACCCAGATATATAATAATTAGGATATCAGAAATTGAGCTCAAGAACAGAATCTAAAAGCTGTCAGAGAAAAGAAACAGATCACCTATGAAGAAAAGCCTATTCAGAATCATGGCAGACTTCTCAATACAAACCTTTAAGTCAAGAAGAGCTTGGAGTGAAGCATTTCAAATCCTGAAAGGAAACAACTTTCACCCAGGTTGATGTATCCTACAAAGCCATTTTTCAAAATTGATGGAGAAATAAGATATTTCCATGACAAAGAACAACTGAAGAAATTCATGGCCACCAAACCAACACTACAAAGAGTATTGAAAGACACTCTAGAAAGAGAAAAAGATGACCACAATTGCAAGAACAATAGCAAAAGGAAACCACTAAGCAGAGCCAACAATTAAGCAGAAAAAGTAGAAAACCAACAACAGAAAGATATCATGACAGTGAAAAGTCAGTACATATCAGTTATATCAATCAATGTAAATGGTCTCAACTCACCAATAAAAAGAAACAGACTGGCAGAGTGGGTTAAGAAACAAAATCCAGCAATATGCTTTGTAGAAGAAACACATTTAACTCAAAAGTAAACTCACAGATTAAATATTAAAGGATGGAAAACAATACTCCATGCAACAGGAACCGAGAAAAAAGCAGGGGTAGATATTTTGTTTGCAGACAATGTGAACTTCCAAGGGAGAATAATCAAAAGAGGTACAGAAGGTCACTACATATTTGTTAGGGAAAACTTGAAGAGGACGAGATTACGATCATAAATATATATGCACCAAATATGGGAGCACCAAACTATGGAAGACAATTCGTAATAGACATGAAAAACCAAATAAACAATAATACAGTTATAATGAGGACCTTAACACCCCACTGTCACAAAGAGACAGATCAACCAAACAAAAAATCAGCAAAGAAACAAGAGAACTGAATCAAACTTGTGAACAAATGGGTCTCGTAGATCTGTACCAAGTGTTCCACCCAACACAGCAGACTACACATTCCTCTCAGCCGCACATGGGTCATTCTCTAAAATAGATCATATACTAGTCCACAAAAACATGCTTAAGTAAATGCAAAGGGACTGAAATAATTCCATGCGTATTATCTGCCCATAGTGCAATAAAATTGAAAATTAACGACAAAAATCACACAAGAACCCCATAAATACATGGAAATTAAATAATACCCTCCTAAACAATCAATGGGTCACAGAAGAAATTAAAGAAGAAATTAAATAATATCTGCAATCAAACAAAAATGCAAATACAAATTACTGGAACCTGTGGGATACAATGAAAGCAGTCTTCAGAGGGAAATTTATGTCACTAAACTCCCACATCAGAAAAATGGAAAGAACATACATAAACAAACTAATGATACACCTCAAACTTCTAGAAAAAGAAGAGCAAGTCAAGTCCAAGCCCAAAGAATAGAAGAAATTATAAAGATCAGAGCAGAAATTAATGCAATTGGAACTAAGAAAACAATACAAAAATTAATGAATCGAAGAGTTGGTTCTTTGAAAGAATAAATAAAATTGATAAACCCCTAGCCAACCTTATCAAAAAGAGGAAAGAAAAAACTTAAATCAATGTAATAAGAAATGATAAGGCAGTACTCGGGAGGCTGAGGTAGGTGGAGCGTTGTGAGTTCGAGGCCGGCTTGGGCTACAACGCGAGCGCAAGACTGGCCTGAGCTACATAGTGCGACCCTGCCTCAAAAAACCAGGGCTGAGGAGTTTGGCTCAGCGGCTTAAGCGCCTGCCCTGGCAAGCGCAAGGTTGTGAGTTCAATCCCCAGTGTGGCAAAAAAAAAAAAAAAAAAAAAGAAATGATAAGGGTGAAATCACTACTGACCCTGTGGAAATACAGAAGATCATCAGTACCTACTTTGAAAACCTTTACTCACATAGGTTCAATAACACAGAAGAAATGGACAGATTCCTAAAAATGTATGAATTACCAAAGATGAATAAGAAGATGTAAGACTGCTGAATAATACTATTCCAGTTAATGAAATTGAAAATGTAATTAGAACCTTACCAACAAAGAAAAGCCCAAGTCCTGATGGATTCACTGCTTAATTCTACAAGAAATTTAGGGATGACTTAATGCCAACACTCCTCAAACTCTTCAATGAAACTGAAAGGGAAGCAAGTCTCCCTAACTCATTCCTGGAAGCAAGTACTACCGTAATACCAAAACCAGACAAAGACCCAACCAAAAAAAGAAAATTATAGGCCAATCTCCCTAATGAACATAGATGCATAAATCCTCAATAAAATACTGGCAAGTAGAATACAGAAAGTTAGCAGAAAGATTATACACCATGATCAAGTGGGATTCATCCCAGGAATGCAGGGATGGTTCAACATATGCAAATCAATAAATGTAGTGCACCATATCAACAGAGTCAAGGGCAAGAATCAGATGATCATCTCAATAGATGCAGAAAACCCTTTGGACAAAATCCAGTACTCATTCATGATAAAAAAAAAAAAACCCTACAGAAAATCAGAACAGATGGTCTCTACTTCAACCTGATAAAAGCCACAAATCATAAACCAACAGCCAACATCTTACTAAATGGAGAAAAACTGAAAACTCTCAACCTAAAATCAGGAACCAGACAAGGATATCTTTTATCACCACTCCTATTCAATATTGTTCTGGAAATACTAGCCAGAGCAATTAGACAAGTAAGAAAAGGAATAAAGATAGGAAAGGAAGAAGTTAAATTATCATTATTCACAGATGATATGATACTCTACATTGAATACCCCTAAAAATCCATTGTAAGACTTCCAGATGTAATAACCAAATTCAGTAATGTTGCTGGATACAAGGTCAACACCCCAAAATCAATAGCATTCTTGTACACCAACCACAAACTTACTGAGAGAGAAATAAGGAAAACCACACCCTTCACTATAGCATCCAAAAAACTGAAATACTTAGGAATCAAACAGAGGAAGTAAAAGATCTATACAGTGAAAATTACATTGCCCTGAAAAAGGAAATCAAAAAGTATTTCAGAAAATGGAAAGATAGTCCCTGTTCATGGATAGGAAGTACAAATATTCTGAAAATGGCCATTCTCCCAAAACTGTTACACAGATTTAAAGCAATTCCAATCAAAATACCACTTGCATACCTCACAGAGCTAGAGAAATCATCCCTCAAATTCATCTGAAACTAGAACAGACCTAGAATAGCAAAGGCAATCCTGGACAACAAAGGTAAGGCAGGAGGCATCACAATCCCCCACTTGAAATTATATCACAAAGCTACTGTGATAAAATCAGCATGGTACTGGAGTCAAGACAGACCTAAAGATCAATGGAATAGATTAGAAGATATAGTCACAACTACAAACTACTCAGCCACCTCATCTTTGACAAAGGGACCCAGCATGTTCACTGGAAGAAAGACAGCCTCTTTAATAAGTGGTGCTGCAAAAACTGGCTGTCCATATGCCATAAACTAAAACTAGATCCATGTCTGTCACCATGTACTAAACTAAAGTCAAAATGGATCAAAGATCTGAATATTAAAACAGAGACACTAAATCTGCTGGAAGACAAAGTAGGTAAAAATCTTGATGACATAGGAGTAGGCAGAGAGTTCATGAGCAAAAATCAAACCATATGGGAAAATATATAAAGAATTAAAAAAATCACGCCCCTAAAAGTCAAGGACCCAATCCAAAAATGAGCATCTTCTCAGGAAGAAATACAAGCAGCAAATAAATATATGAAAAAGTGTTCAACAACAATGATCTTTCGAGAAAGGCAAATTAAAACAACACTGAGATTCCATCTTACCCCAGATAGAATGGCCAAGATCAAGAAATCAACCAAAAACAAATGCTGGAGGGGCTGTGAGTAAAAAGGAACTCTTCTCCACTGTTGGTGGGAGTGTGGGCTTGTGCAACCACTGTGGAAATCAGTGTGGAGATTCCTCAGGAAGCTATGATTAGATTCCATTTGACCCAGCTATCCTGCTTCTGGGCATTTTCCCAGAAGAATTGAAAACATCATACCACCATGATATTTGTGCACCCCTGTTTATAGCAACCCAATTTGTAATAGCCAAATCTTGGAAACAACCCAAGTGCCCATCAATCAAGGAATGAATAAAAAAGATATGGTGTTTTATAAAATGGAGTACTACTCAGCTATCAAGAAAGATTGCACAGAGACTTTTATAAGTAAATGGACATGCCTTGAGACCATACTCATAAGTGAAATAAATCAAACTCACACATGTAAATACCATATTGTCTCCCTAGTATAACAAACTGAAAAAGTATATACAATCCAAAATCTATAATAAATACCGTGTAAGGGTAAGAAACTGCTCAAAGAGGAAAAGTAATTGGGGTGGGGGAAAGGAAGAATGAAGGAAAGGAAAAGGATAAAGACATAAATTTGTTTATATGTATACATAAGATAGTTAAAATGACTATACTAGTAAATGTATTAGTTATTGGAAAAGAACAGTTAACACTCATATGATTAGATTAATTTTACATATCTATATCTGTTAATCTAAACAAGCCTTTTGAGGGTAACAATATGCAATATTACAACCATTGTGAAATTCCTATCATCTTGCTTTGTAAACCTATAATATTATTGTATTGGATTTGTTGTTGTTTGTTTGTTTCTTTTGCTTTTTGTCTTTCTTTTCTGTGTCTTTTTTCTCTTAAATTAAAAAAAAATCCTTATTTTCTGGAATAGCCGCTAAAGTTGAAAAATCCCCAAATCATTTATGCTTTGCAAACTAACACCAAAATAGCACTGGCCCTAACACATTCCAAGACTCCAACCTCCAGCCTTTCTCAGTAACTCAAGTGAGCCTCAGTTCTATGTTTCTCCAATTCCCCCTTGTTTACTTGCTTCTATAAAACTTCAGATGTCTTTAGTTTTTTTCTCGCTAATGAATGTTCAATGACAATCACATAGTAAAACTATCTCTTTAATTATCCTGTGCATTTTCCTCCCACGCTGATCTGTTGTGGGAGACTGACTACACAAACCAACAATTACCATGCCCTATAAAATGAATAAAATTGACTTGCACCATGCAACTACTTGCCCTGGACACAAACCAGCCCAGGAAGCCAGCCTGCTATAAGTCAGCCTTGTGGGAAGTCAGACACTATTTCCACCAACAATTCAGAAGGTCATACAATCCCTGTAACAATTTGCCCAAATGGTCAGGACTTGGTCAATAACTTCAATCCTCCCTGGCTTTTGCCCCTGATTACAACTTAGGACCAACACAGAAAAAAGTCAAATTTCTACTCCTATCTGATGATATTGCATGCCCTTCCCTTGGCTTACCTGCAGCTTCCTCTTCCCAGTACTCCAACTGGCAACACGTGAAGCCTCCCTTTTATCACAGTATCAAGCTTTGCCATTCCTCTGCTTACTTTTGAGTCTCTGTCAAAACTCAGATGTTGGCGGTTGACTCCCTTGTTTAGTAACCTCGCAACAAACAGCCTTTATTTGTTTTTATTTGGTTGGTGTTTGTTTATTTCTATAAGTTAACAGAGTTATAGTTGCTCATTTTTAAGTCTCTGTATGAGTAATAATGAATGTTACAAAGCATGAGTGGTATCAAAGTATCTTCAGTACAATACCATAATTGATAAAACATTTGCTCCTACTCTATTATATGTACATATATATGTACATGTTTATCAAGTATTATTATTAATTTCAAAATTATACAACAGTGGATTAACAACCATGATGGAACCACTAGCACTGTGATGAGAACCACTAGCACATTTCTTTGGTTTCCTACTTCAAATATTTGCCACTATCTAGTTATTTCCAGTGAATGTTTGACAGAAGTTGTCCGTAGTAACAGTGCATTTTTCAGTGAAGTTTGCACTACATTATACTATCTTATTGTCTTCAGATTAATATTAAGAGTAAGTATTAGCTTAGATCATTCTAACCAAACCTTCGAATACTTCATATTAAACGACAAAAAGGTGTGTATGAAGCAACTAATTTATGGCATTCTCAAAGAAGAACCTTGGTGAACAATTTCAGACTTTGTTCTTTACCTATTTCAGACTTTGCAAGATGAATTCTTGTTATCCAGGGAAAAACATTCATTTTTATTGCTTTTTTTCTTTGTTTCCTACTGTGACAGTTTAGCCTCTTCTCTTCAGATGGAAAAGTAAATGATAATAGGAATAATAACCTACA
This sequence comes from Dasyprocta punctata, assembly GCA_004363535.1. NCBI lineage: Eukaryota > Metazoa > Chordata > Mammalia > Rodentia > Dasyproctidae > Dasyprocta > Dasyprocta punctata. The sequence goes on from RJWM01001147.1 coordinate 168,678, forward strand.
TCCTGCTAGCAGAAACAGTATCTGTTATATCCCCTCAAGCTTTTCTACAGCTCTTGCAGAAGAGTAATACACACATAAGTTATATGCAATCATTTTCATCTTGCGAGTAACACAGGATTTTGTTTATCTCTATTAAAACTCCCAAATCTAATAAGGTGATTAATAATTAGAAAAAGTATATGATCAGTTATGTTTAATTTTTTATTTCAATAGTTTTTCTAGACCTAAAAAAAGCCATCTGTACTTCTAGTCAATTTTCATCCCAACAGCTGGCTGTTTTATGAAATTGATTTAACCCCAAGTTGTTTGG
>RJWM01001148.1:0-12769 GCA_004363535.1 Dasyprocta punctata
CCTTTTGAGGTATCTCTGACCTCATTGGCCACTACAGGCCTCGGCCAGGACCAGTGATTTATAGAGTTTCACTTACTATAAATCAGCTCCCATCGCCAGGCAAGGGGCCTAGGCCTTGGACAGGCTCACAGATAAACAGAAAGCCAATTAGTTAATTTTAAACCCTGCTCAAAGTCCCTTCACAGTGGTCTCCAACAATCTGCATTGTAGCATGCATCACTAATTCATTTCTTTTTATTGCAGAGTAGCATTTTGTTACATGGAAGAGCCACATTTCATTTATCCGCTCAGTGTCTAACATTGATATTTGGGTTTTGTCTATATTTTGATGTGAATAATGCTCTGTGATCATTTGTGTATGGATTGTGTAGGCATGTTTTCATTTTTCTTGGATTTATACTGAGCAGTAGAACTGCTATGTCACGTTCACCTTTTGTTTAATATTTTGAAGAACTGTGTTTTCTAAGTGTCAGTATCTGTTTCCCTTCCCACCATCAATGTGTGAAGGTTCCAACTTTGCCAGCATTGTTCCTGCCTGCTGCTTTGATTTCAGCCATCCCGATGAGCATGAAGGGTGTCTCCTCATGATTTCAATTTCTGTCTCCCCGACAGTTAATCATGCCAAGCATCTTTTTGTGCACCTTCTTTGGAGGAATGTCTAGACATCCTTTCTTATCTTGTAATTGTATTTTTGTTTTTTGCTTTACCATATTGTTGAGTTATACAAGTTATTTGCATATTCTGTATATGAATGCATAGCAGATACATTTGGCATTCTCACATTCTGTGAACTGTCTTTTCATTTGTTGGTAATAGCCTTTGAAACACAAAAGTTTTGATGAAGTCCAATTTATCTATTTTTATCTTTGTTGCTTGTGCTTTTGGGGTCATATTTAAGAAACCATTGCCTAACCTATGATCATGAAGATTTTGCCCATATTTCTTCAAAGAGTTTAATAATTGTACCTCTTGTGTTTATGCCTGTCATTCATTTGGAGGTAATATTTGTAGAAGGGAGAATGTCCAACTTCATCCTTTACATGTGAGTATTCAGTTGTCTCAGCTCTATTTATTGACAAGAATACTGTTTTGCTATTGAATTACTTTGCTGCTCTAATCAAAAATCAATAGCCATAAAATTAAGAGTTTATTGCTGGACTGTCAACTGATTTTCATGTCTATCCTCATGCCAGCACCACAGTCTTAAGTACTGTAGTTTTCTCTTTAATTATCTTCTCATTATTTAATTTTTAAATTTTTGGTATAATTGATAAATCATACATTTAAAGCACAAAACGTCATATTTTGAAATGCATATATGTTGAAAATGATTTCCTACAATCAAGCTAATTAACATATCCATCACCTCAGATACTACAGCAATTCTTAACTTCCTCTGTTTAGAAACATTTTATAATAGCACAAGTCAAAAAAAAGTAATACTCTTAGACAAGAAGAACATACTCAGTGTCTCACCCTATAGACAAATTAAACAGTTAATGAACACCATTCTAGACAACTTCTTGATATCTCTACATGTAATTTATTTTTGAAAATAAAAAAATTGGCAATGACATATGTGCAGTGTTTTTAATCTGCTGTTTTACTAAACAATATAATGGACTCCTTTTCACCTTTATAAATTCACATCAAAATCATGATTTCTTAATGATATAATTAATAACTCCTTTTCTTTCCATTCCCTTATCACCCTCCCTTATACCATACCCCTTTATTCCCTTTTTCTTGTCTAATAGTCTGCCTCCTACTTTCTTGTCCTTTTTAGATTCCACATATGTCTCCATATTAATTTTAGGATTTTTTCCTAGCTTTGAGGAGAATGTCATTGGATTTTGCTGGTATTATGTTGAGTTTGTAGATGCTTTTGGTAATGTGGCCATCTCAATATTAATTCCGTAAATCCAGGAACACGACAAGTCTATCCATCTTCTAGTATCTTCTTAAATTTTTTTTCGGTGTTCTGAAATTTTCATTGTAGAGGTCTTTTACCTCCTTGGTTAGGTGGATTCCCCAGGTATTTTATTTTATATCTTATTTTATTGAAGCTCTGGTGAGTGGAATTGTTTTCCTGATTTGTTAGCTGGTTCATTATTGATGTATAGAAAGGCCATTGATTAGTTAATGTTGATTTTGGATCTTTCTCTAGCTTTGTAATATATTGTGACATTGGGAAACGTGAGCTCCCAGAGTTTGTTCTTTTCTAATATTTTCTTGGCTATTGTGGGTTCCTTGTATTTCCATATGAATTTTAGGATTAGCTTGCCACTTTCTACAAAAATAAATAAAATCTGCTGGCATTTAATAGTAATAATCATACTACAGCACTAAGTTGGCAAGATGTTTACTATTAAAGTGAGGCCATGATTGAGAGTAGGGTGAGGCTGAAAATTGAAACAGAAATATCTGGAAAGATCTTCATGAAGCCAGAGAATGAAATCCTGAATTCTTCTGCATCTTGGTTGCCAAAGGAAGCAGCTCATTTACCCTCTGAGGAAGCCCCTCTCGCCTGCTCTGTAGACTGTCCCTTCAGGCCAGTATCTAAAAGTTGAGTGTCCAAAAGTTGAGTCATCAAGACCAATCATCATGTAAAACACGCTGCTCAAGGACTACATGATTTTTCAGATTTATACTGAATGAGTGAAAAGGGGTATTTCGCGTCTGGGGAGAGGGGAGGGACAGACAGCTCAGTCAGACTTGAGTGCCCACACCCACTTCGAGCACAGTCCCAGATGTGGTGTCTCAGCTCACAGAGCAAGAGGAGCCATTGAACATTTTCTGCTCGCTTTCCTGTTGAACAATGCTTTTACATGGATTCTTGATAGATTTTTATGTATGAGGCATTCTAGTCCTCTCTATGTGATACTTGTTGCAAACAGTTTCTCCAAGTTTATCATTTTTCACTTTTTGTTTTGCATATGATATTTGGATATGTAAATTTTTCCTAAATATGTCATAGTCAAATGTACTAATTTTTAAAAATTATGTCTAGATTTTTAGTCATAATGAATAAATTTTTCTCACATCCCAAATTACATAGGAATTTAGTCACTGTTCTTCTTGGGACTTCATAGATAAACTTTTACTTCTAGATTTCCAATTATTTAGAAGTTTATTAAGGAATATTAGTTTAACATGCCCATCATTACTGCTTCCCTCAATACTGTGCATGAAAAGGTAACTATAAAATGCCAATAGCAGAGAAGAGTGTTCATCAGTATAAGCCCTTCGAATCATGAACCAGTGCAAACATGGATTCCTACCTGAGGAACCAGGTGGGTGTCTCTCTTGACCCTGGCTAGAATCATCCACTTGTCTGGGGATTGGCTGATCTACACTGGCTTCTTCTGTAGGCTGGTTCCAGTTGGAGCACAACATGGCTTTGCTCAATATCCACCAAATTACATTTTCACAGTGAAGATAGATGCCCAATAAAGGAAACCCTAAAGCACAGGCTCATTTTGATCCTTCACTTGTGTGATGCCTGCTGACATCCCTCTGGCCAGATGTGGCCAGGTCCAGAGAAAAGAGAAAAGATGCTACAAAGGTACACTGTAGAGGGTTTGAATATAGGAATGGGCAAATAATAGAGTATTTCCATTCTACATCCTGTGATCTCCTAGACAGTGGTGACAAACCTATGGCACAGTGGGCTCTTTGTATCATTGAAAGCTCTGAAATGTTCGCCATTGCTGTCCTAGACCAAGTTTGTCCTAGATTTCTCCCTAGGATTAGTCTCAGTCTTCTTGAGAAAGTCTCTATCACTTACAATCTCCACTTGTCCATCTCCTCTTTTACTCAGGCCACTTCATTCTGGCTTCCTCTCCCAATTTTTCCACCAGGCCTGTTTTGAACAAGGTTCCCAATGAGCTCTAAAATAGCCAACGTGCATTGCTTTGCTCTTATTATATGTGGCAGTGCATGTTAGTTGAGTGTCAATCTACATCACACATTCGTGTCACGTGTTTGTACCATGTTCTTATTTCCCCTCTCCATCCTTCCACCCACTGCCCTTACAATGGGGGTCAATCATTGGACTCCTGCACCACCTTGCTTTTAGTTGGCTTTTGCCTGCAAGGATCCTTTGCTGAAGACTGTAGAGGAAAGGATAATGACATCAAGGTATTTGTTCCCTTAGTTCCACATCTGTGTGATCATCTGGCATTGGCTATAATCCTCATCTTTGTTCCTTTCAAAGTCTCTTTCTCTATAGAACTCCTCTTTCCCAGTGATGGTGGCCTCTCCTTCCCTTCTTGTCTTCAGGTCTAAGATGGTGACAGCCAGCTGCTGACTGCTTGGGTTCTTGTGTTACCACATCATCATTTTAAGCCCTCCCACATCTGTAAAAATGGTCTCTTAAATGAATGTTCTTTTGATTAGCTCTTTCCTGTTGAAACTCAGCTTACATGGTGTGTCGCCATTCATTGCTCTTCTCTGCCTCTCTAGTGTATCATTTGGATTTAGGACTTAGGGTTCATTTCTTCTACTCATCTAATCAAAACCAATCAATTACATTGAGGCAGAAGGGAAGAAAATGGAGAGTCCCTGATCTCACCCTTTGAGATTCTGAGAAGGGGGTGTCCTGACTGGAAACAAAAACAAACACATAAAACAGAGGAAACTGGGCTTTAGTGTCGGCTCTTCAAGGTCTCTCTGGCATTGGGCAAAGCAGTAGTATTTGCTTCCATCTACATTTGGATATGCTAGTCTCCACCTACACTGGCAACAGCATGGGAAGTGTCCCAGGATACTTTCAGCCAAGCAGTGTCCTTGGAACTGATGAGGGCTCTTGAGTCTCCATCCTCACCAGCGAGCAGTGAAGACAACCCAAGATTGATTCTGTGCCTCATGAAAAACACTCAAGGGTTCTGAGAAGTGCATGATTAGGGAACCCTGGGAAAATTCTCCTTCCTGATTATTTGGCAAATGGGACAGGGCCATTGAAATGCGTGGTTTCATTGGAAACCTCAGCATGTGACAACACACAGGTGACACTGACATGATCCTTCTCATACTTGACCCTGCTAACTGCCCTCCTTGTTGGCTCTCAACTCCCTGGTTCTCCTCCTGGCCTTCTGATTTATCCTACCAGGTCTCCTTCTTGGGCCACCTTTGCTCTGCCTCCCTTTAAATCCTGGGTTCCCCAGGATTCACTTCTCAGTCACCACCCACCCCTCACTTCCTGTTCTCACAAGCAAATACTACCACTCTCCTGGGTCAGCCGAGGCTCTGTCTGTTCTTCCTCTTGTGATTCCAGCTGAACAACCAGTGCTGGGAAACACCAGGGCCAGACCAGGGACTTGGGGAGGTATCTTGGGGTGTGGAGCTGTCTGGACCCCAGGGGAAGACACTTGTAGCCCATAGCACTGTGCCTGTTCTCTCTGTCCCCCAGAAGAATCTGAGTTAAGGGGGATGAGTCTTCTCTCTCCTTCATGCCTTGAAAGAGGGCTGGAAACTTCCTGTGACCATGCTGCTGGCTCAGAGGGCTGGAAATGATAGTCACAGAAGAGCCTGGTGCAGAGATTGCACTACCTGTGATCATATCTAAGGAAGGAGCTTGGGAAAAACTACTCTCAAAAACAGAAAAATGCAAATCAGGATTTTAAGATAGAAAATGATGAGAAAAGACAGTGGTAATAAATATGTACAAATGCATATATATGTACATATATGCATTCATAGGTATCATTTTAGTCACAAATGTACTTACACAGATTGAAAATAAAAAGCTGAAAATGTGCAATCTAAGAAGTAAGGATTCTTAAATAGAAGATGCCTCCTTACTGCAAGATCAACCCCAATAGCTTGGAGTAAATGTATTAGACTCTCAGTTAAAAGTTGGGTATTAAGATGTGAAGGTAGAAATAAAAATGTTCAAAGGCATCATTTAGGTTAGTGAACAAAAGAAAAGGGAAGAGAAGTTTTTCCTATGTCTCATCATTGTCCAAGCAGAGGGAACAGCTACATAATAGAGTGTCTTGGTGGAGAAAGAGGTTGTCATTTTTCTATCATTTAATAGTACAAAGGAAATGCAGACTTGAAAATGAAACACAATCATAGTATAATGGGAAATTACAGTTAAGCTTCCCAATTTAATAAAGAAATGGAAAAGCAATAAATAGCAACTGAAAAAATAAATAGCTCAGGCCAGCAAAAATAAAGCAAAGGAAAATTAGGAAACTACAAAATAAAATGAAATAAAATACACAAGAAGATAAAATGCTATGCAAAGTGCGTCAGTTATTACTCGGTGTGAACAAATGGAATACTCCTTCAAATAACAGACCATCAGAGTGAGTTAAGAAATATTCTTAGAAAAGAACTCTATTTATACATTTACTTATGTATTTATTTTGTGGTACTGGGAATTGAACCACTGCCTTCCACACTGAGCTACATCCCCAGGCATTTTGTTAATTTTTTTTATTTTGAGACAGGGTCTCACTGAGTTGCTAAATTATCCAGCCTCTCAGAGGACTGGGATTATAGGTGTATATTACCATGCTGAACTTGATATCATATTTAGGGGGAAAAAATAGTATCATTTAAAACAAAGAAAGTTTGGAAACCTCCACTGTTGGTAGCCGACCAAGTAAGATCATTGAAAAAGCCACCTGTCCCCAAACTCTAAAAGACTGGATAAGCTATAGCAAGCACACTTCTGAGTGCACTGCTGCATTTGTAATTACCAGCGGCCAAAGATGAACAGGGAACTGGGAGTCAGGGTTCTATGCCTGACCTGGTACCCAGCTGACCTGAGAGCAGAGAGAAAGGGCAAGGGTCCACGCTCACTAGGGAAGAGCTGGGGTTTAGCACCTCACAGTGTCAAATGAGGGCCTGTTCGAGGCAGACAGCTGGTGCTGACCTATGTACCATGTAAAGCCAAAGCCCTGGAAGGTCCACATCCCCAGAGAGAGAGGAGACACAGGGAGACTGAGACGCCAGTCTTTCTAGGTCTGAGCTCCACATCTCTTTATTTCTTCTGTCTCTCTATTAAACCTTACCATTTGTCCATCTCTCTCCAGATTTATTCCTTTTTATCCTATGTTGTTGTCATTACTATTACAAAGGTACCTTTGAAATCATGGTTTTTTAGTTGCTGGTAAAGAAAACAACATCTTGAACCGCTCCCCCCCACCCCAACACACACACAAATCTTGCTTTGTTCTCTTCCGTTTTAAAGTTTGTCCAGAGAGTCTCACAGATTTTCTAGGTAGGTGTTCATGTTATTTGAAGACAACAAAAATTTTGTTCATTTTCCCAATTCAGCTTTTATTCATTTCTTTTCACCAGTTGGATTTCCAGTGCACCCTTTCATGGTGAAGCTGATGTCTTTTTTCTAACTCCAGGTTTTAGAAGGAAAGCTACTCATGTCCCACCACAGACTGTGACCCTTTTGTGAGTTTAGTAGACAGGACTGTGCCAGCATCCTCACCCACAGCCCAGCCACTTCCAAGCTGCCCCTCCATGCAGGGCCCTTCCCAGCCACTCTTTCCCTGGATGTGGAGAGTTCATGAGTCCAGCCAGAAACATAACTGGCTGGGGTGTTTTCTAGTTTTGTTATAGCAAATCTATTCTAGCACACCCACTTCTCCCTGCTTTGTGAACCCACCCCATCAAAGTGCACTTCCAACATGTCAATTTCCAAGAACCAGCCCAGCAGCTGTCAGACTCACCATCCAGAACCCTTGCAAGATTATGAAGCCCTGCATCACAGGTCAACAAAACCATGTTAACATATTATGGTTAGCATAGTAACCAAATCTCCCCTTTAGAGGTGGGCACTCTTAATCCAGCAGCCTCATGACCCATTCTCAGCACAGCTCCTCCAGACTCTTCCTGGGACACATGAGTCACGACCCACATCTGTAAGAAATCCCACTTCTTTCTTGGCAAACTCAGCACTCATCCAGTAGGGTCATCATGAGGTTTGACTCTAACTGCCTGAGTGCTGAGATCGGGAAGCAGCTGAGGAAGCCCAGAATTTCTGGTCAGCCACTTGCTTCATCTGTGGGACTTATTTGTTCTTTAAAGAGGGGCTTTGTCTTCTACCCAGGACAGAAGTCTCAGGGGAAACTGGAACTCAAGGTCTCCCACCACATTTATCCGCATTTTCCGCTCTCCTTTCTTATCCAAGCCATGACTTTGGCATAGGAGACCTAGCCAGGCTGGGATTTGGCCCTCACCATTTGTACAGTTAAGTCCCAGGCCCAGACTTCAGCAGCTCTGTGTGACCTACTGCTGCAGATGAGGGCCTCTTAAAAGCTGCCACGGGGGCAGTTTAGTCACTTTGCAATAAATTTGTGATTTTACTGGCTGCCTTCATCCTACATTTCCCCTCTAAAAGCAACAGTGCTCCATTCCATAGATCCCGGGAGTGTTCTTTCTCCATTGTCTCTCACATGATATTCTGAGCCAATACCTTCCTCTCACTTGTAGCCTGCCTCACTTCCATGTAGGTAACAAATTAGCAACTAACTGCACCGTTAGCACATGCCAGGGTTGTGAACACTGCACCCACCACCATGATAGGGCCTTCCTGCCAGCCAAGGACCCAGCTCCGGAAGTCTCTTCTTACGGTCCTGGTAGCAGGTCTTGGAAGGGGTTTCCTATGGGCAGAGCCTAAGACAAGCAACTATGCATGTGTGCTTTGGTGTGAGGATAATCTCTGACAACACACACACACACACACACACACACACACACACACACAAGGGTAAAGGGAAAGCCAGCAGAACTGGAAAGAAGCGTCAAGGGCACCATTTCAGGCAAATTCTAGCAGAGCAGGTTTAAGGAGGAAGAAATGGTCTAGCAAAGCGAGTGTAACTACACTCCAGTGTAGGGAGCCAGACACCAGTGTCCACTCATTGAACTAATCAGGCAGTGTAGAACTGTAACGTGCATTACGCACAGCTGAGTAGGGTGGTATGGCGTAGACGGCAGCAGTGACGAACCTATGCCACGGGTGCCGCAGCGGGGTGTTTGCTGTAGTTGAAAGCTCTAAAAGGTTCACCACCTTTGGCATAGGGTTTCCAGATGGCTGCTTTAGGTCGGGTATTAGGGAAGACCTCTCCTAAGTAACTTAGTCTTGTCGGTGCTGCAAACAAGGGACCAGTTAGGCGAAGGCCTGAGAGAAGAGAATCCTAAGTAGAAGAGCCTTTAATGTAGACCTTAAGGCAGAAATGCACTTTCTGTGATAAATGGAAGGAAAGGGTGTGAAGTGAGTGAGGGAGGCTTCCCAAGAGACAACAGAAGGAAGGGAAAGAGGAACCAAGAAGACTCCCAGGCTTTGCCCTGTGCAGTGGAACATGCCAGTGATCCACTCAGTGCTGAATCCAGCCCCGCAATCCACCCACCATCCTGGCTCTCAGTGCCTCCAACACCTCAATCCAGGGAACTTTTCCTTACCCTTCCCAAACCAGCCACTCCACGTGGTGCAGCCACACCACGGACCAGTCGTTACCGGAAATCCCTCATTTGAATTGTGAATGCAGGAATCTGACTACAAGTTCTGATTCTTCAAGTACAGTCTCACAACCTCGTCCACCGACCTGAAGCCAAGTAGTAATCTAGACTCCAAATCACTGGGCCTATCAACCTTACCCAATATCATTTGCTTCTCAGCCTCAGATTCCATGGTTTCTAATGTTTATTATTTTATCATCTCCCTCAACTATCTTGTCCCTCTCCCTCTGTATACTTTCCTTGAAAATCCACAACTCTGAATAAACTACAATATATTAATAATCACTTACCTCGAATTGATGCACAATCCAGTCCAGAAGTTCTTAGCATTTCCCTAGTGAGCTCATTGATTTTTCATAGTTTTCTACCACTACCATGGCACCTATGACTTTTCAGCTGATAACCTCTCACTGCACAAGAAGACACAAGTCTTCCAGTGCGAACTCCTCCTTGCTCCCCTGACCTGCTGGTGCCTTCTTCCTCCCAGGAAATCCACCTACGTGTGGGCCGGTTCCCCCGCACTCTGCAGGAAGGCTTTGGGTCAGCTTTTGTTCCTTTCTATAGTAGCATCAGTCACTTCCATTGAATGATTCCACAAACGTAAGAGCATGTGTTAATACCCTCCAGCTAAACAACAAATAATACTCATCTTTGTGGCTCAGGCTTTTATCTCATTTCTCTGCTAAGAATATTAGCTGCCCTTCTTATTTTCTATATTCTGATAGTTTGATATCTTGGCCCTCACTGACCCTGGAGCCATTACCCCACCCAGGGCTGGCACCAATTCCTGAATAAATAACTCATCCTTGACTGCACTTCTGACCTTCAGACAAACTCAATCCAAAGACCACACCCTATCTCCTCCTCCAATGGGCTCGCACATTCTGGGCCACTTCCCTCTTGCCCCAAACATTGCAGAGCCCAGCACTGGACACTCAGGGTTTCTGTGCCCAAGAACGCATTGAAATTAAACTAGGTAGACTCAGCTTCCATACCTCCTCATGTGCTCTGTCCCACAGTAATGGCTCTTGTCCTCCCCCTCTTCCTACAACCAACCCAGTGCCTCCCCGTGCGGCCGAGTGGCGTGGCATAGCATGGTGTGTTCACCACATAGCACTTCCGGAACTTGAACTACCTTTCCAAGACCATCATCTCCTTATCTGTTGGCCTTACTATTCCTCAAACGTTCTCATAAAGCACTGGGCTTTCTCACAGTGCTATAATCTTGTCTCACTGCTTCATTTCCCACTCAGTCTGCTCTGATCTGGTTTCTACTCCCATCACTGACTGCATGGAAGCTTCTTTTGTTAAGGGCACTGATGCCCCACCCCCAAATTCAATGATCTCAAATATAATAGGCATTTTTTGAACATTCATTCATTCGTATATAAGGGGGCTCCCACCTCAAGGAGCTTGCCCACTAGTGAGCAGACAACACACAGAGAGCACATAACACAGTATTAAGGGGCACTTCCTGCAGCCACTTGGTGACTAACACCCCCAAAGTGAGGGCAGATGGGAGCTAAGTGTCTCTCCTCAAGAAGGTTGGTGTTCCCAGCATGGCTTCCCAGATGCAGCAGGGCCGGCCCTGCCACTGCCCACCACCCCATGGCTGGTAAGACAGCGGGGACAAGATGCATAGGGGTGCTGAAGTCCAGTATCTGAAGTGCCTGCAACTGTTTCTGTCTCTTCACGATGCAGATGGAAAGAGTGCTTCCCTTCAAAGCCAAACAAACCAGCTCCAAAACAGCATCACAGCCATCACAGCCGCTGGGTGGCAAGGAAGAAGCGGCATCTCCACCTTGGAAAGACTGCAGCCCAGGTGTAAAACCTGGAGGCTCAGCTTGGTGCTGCTAAGGAGTCCTGGCAGCTGGGTATGCACCCCGACACCAGAGAGTGTATGTCAACAAGAAGGTATGCTTCCCTTCCCGCACCCCTCCTTCAAAAGGGGTAAGTACTGTCCTGGGTCCACCTCTCAGCAAATGGCACACCCAGGATTTCCTGCTGCAGTGGGGAGCATGGTGTGGTAACTGCAGGCAGTTTATGGACTAGGACTGAGGAGAAACGAGAAGCATGGCTTCTCAATAGCAAACCATGATGCGAGGGTCTGGAATTTCAGGATCCTGCTGCCTCCCCCAAGAAACAATCAGGGCATCTTGAAATTTTTTTTCTCATCAAGTGTGTGGACAGAGGGTCCTAGGGCCCTGGTTATGAAGGAAAGGGTTCTCTGGAAAGCATGAAGGGACAGTAAGCAGAGGCTGGGGACACATACACGAGTTTGACTAGTTTGCAGGTTCAACTTGGGCTCACTTTGCCCTACACCGTCAGCATGATGATGCGCGGTCCCAGGACCAGCCAGATCTGCCCCTGAAACCTAAAAGTCAAGGCTCTAGACCCCCACACTGCCACTTCCTGAGCTCTGCTGTCCCGTGTCTCCTCCCAAGTCTTTCTTCCTCAATCACAGACCTGAGTCCCTGCCGAGGCAATGGCTGCAGGCTCAGTGGGGTCCATCCCAGCCTGTGCTGGGGCACATAGCGCCCCGTGGCTGTGCAAGGTGTTGGGGCCTCATTACTCTCTCCTAGACAACTTCTGTCTGCCGCAAAGCCTTTGTAGAACAAGAAAGGGAATGAAGGAGGGAATGATGGAGGGGGAGAGGACAGGAGGGCCACTGATTGGCTCATTCACTGGTTCTGATTGTAAAGAATAATTAAGACATTGCACTTAATATACAAGGTTACTATGAGTGCCAAATAAAACAAATGTGAAAGGATTACCAAAATGCAGACCAAAGGTCTTTAACTAACATTATTTGACACAGAGGTCCTTCTGACCAAGATTATTTATGACAGATATTTTTAAATTTGGAGGTGGATGTATTTGTTTCATTAGTTGTTTTTAAAAAGGAACATATTTTGATATAAATCTCAAATAAAATTCAAAATAAGCATAGTTAGTAGGAATTGACAATCAACCAGGGATCATAGCCTCGACGGATACAAGGAAGAATGTCAAGACACCAGAAAGATGACATGGTCAGGGAAGAATATGTCAATGTAGGCAGCGAAATCTGCCAACTCAAAGGTGGAGCTGGGAGCGAGGCCGAGGTCTGCTAAGCCCTTCAGGTGGCAGGCAGGACACAGTCCTATCAGAGGAGCTACAGCACTCTTGATTCTTAGAAGCGAAGGGCCAACCTGTTAGACGAGGATGGAACTAAAGCAGAAAGGGACTTGTTGGGAGCCGTTGAAGCTGGAAATTGACTTAGGGCATGACCCAGACATGACCTTAG